>CM076571.1:577546917-577749320 GCA_034641835.2 Pinus albicaulis | reverse complement strand
TAAGAAGCACTATGATGATATTAACTTACTGAAATAAAATTAGCTCAATCTGATTCACGGTTTGGGATATATTCAAAAAATATCATTTGTTACGCTTCTAAAACTAGTGTTGTGTTTTTTCCTACAGTGAAAAATGTCAAAGTTTGAGGTTTTATGTGGTAAATGGAATATTCAAAGGAGGAAAACATCCATATGCATGTTTTTTACACATTTTGTAGCCACCAGTCAGCTTAGGAACCGACCAAAGGTATCTCAAACATGAAGCATTGCGCTTTCATGTTGTGTTTCTACATTTCCTGGAAATTTAGGCTTCCAGGTGTGAAGATTAATATTCTTACCACCTATTTTACAAGTTGATTGTATTGAGATCTTAGTCAATTATTAGATCCTAGTTTTAAGATATTAGTCATAGTTTCAAAATCTAAATTGATATTGTAATTAATATTTGATGGAATTCAATCCCTTGAGAAAAGGAGTTTTGTATTGTATATATTTTACTAAATTTCGTAAGAAAAGGGTTGGTTTGTGTTTGAAGAGAGAGACTTTCTTTCTGTACATTTTAAATACTTTCATTGAATAGAAAAAGGTCGAAGGACTTGTTACAGGAATTCTCGTGTTAGTCTTGATGATGATGTTCCTCTTTGTGATGTAAGTTCCTTGTTTGAATCATTATGCCATGAATGTGTGTCTTCTTGTTTAGAAAAACAAATAATTATCTCAGGATTCACTATTGCAGTGATGTGGTTTAAGTTTGCTAAACAATCAGTGTTTTTTCCTCTTGAATGATATGTGAAATTCATCCTTTAGTAGATGATTTATATGTCATATGTATACTGTTTCTATTGCTCACTCCCCCTACAATGAACTTGATCAAAACATCAGGAGGTCTGCCTATCTTGCTCCTGCTACAAGAACCCTTCATTATCCCACCTATTCACCAAAAACCATAAATTGAGAGTGACTCCATGCGCAATGGATCTGCCTCCTAACACCTTCCTTCAAAACCATTAAAACAAACTTTCTCTTTTAATCATCATAACTAGCCTAAGATCAAAGATCATTTAGTCAGTTGATTTACTCAGAAGAAAACCTAGTGAGACATCCCTCTCCAAGGCTAGAAGGGCTATATTCTATCTTACAAGTGTTTTGGTGGTTACCTTTAGTTTTATCTCTTCATCCTAGAGAAATTACGAAGTGTTAACATTTAGACATCGTTGTCAGGAAGCGAAAGGTTCCATCTTCCCTAGGAAATATCATTAAAGTTTCAGATCTAATTGTTGATGGTGGACAATAGTGAGACACATGAAGGTTGTGCCATTCACCTGGAGACTCTAGACAAGTCTCAGCCTGATCCAAAGACTCCACTGGTATCAGGATCCATAAATCAGAGTTTTACTAGCAACTCTATTAACTGAAAATGAATTTAGTTGTGAGGTATGCGTCTATGAATCATGCTCATATACCTAGCTTTCCAAATTGTATGCCTTGTATAGCTTGGAAATCATATTTTCCAAAGTTCAAAGATGGGAATGGCGATGATTCTCCTTTGCATCTTATCAAATTTCATATGCATTCACGGAGGCTTAAAATTGAATGGCATGAAGATTGTCTCATGAAGATGTTCATGGATACTTTGGAAGGAAAGGCAAGGTCATGGTATGAACAATTATTAGCTGCTAGTTTACGTTCTTTAAAGCATTTTTATACATTACTTTTTTAAAATTATAAAGGATCTTATCCATCTCTATTACTAGTTCAAATTTTTTGTGATCATTTTGAAAATTCCATTCAACATTTGGAGTTTTTTTATGAAGATTATGAGTTTATGGATGATGAGATTATAGAGGTCTTTCATGAGAATCCTTTTCAACATCCGGAGGAAATAGTAGAGGACAATTTCCATGATATTCAAGTGGATTTCCAAAAGGCAATAGTTTCTCCAAGGGCTGAAAAAAAGTAGATCAACATCCTGATGAAGGCAGTCACGATTCACTTACTAAGTTCAATAATAATGTACAAATAGTTTGTTCTCTTAAGCTTTATGAACATATTCAACAATTTTCAAATGACCAAAAAAAGGGAGGAGGATAGTAGACCAGTTTTTCTTCATCCCATTCATTTTCTCAATTTTTGTCTCATGAAGAAACTTATGAAAATTAGATATACAAAATTGCATGCACAAAAACTTTAGGCAGTGAAATCATTCATGGTGATAACTACCTAGAGTTGCAATAAATAATGAAGAAGAGAAGGTTGTTTTATATCCCTTGGATGGTGTAGAATCTATTCATGATTTTAAATCTCTTGAATTGACATATCTAGAATTTTTTTAAAGCCAAGAAGACACTCTTGTTGATATACATGAAGGGTCATTTGTAAACATTTTTAATATTCAAGATGTGGTTGCCTCAAATGAATATTTACAAGAACACACAACTCTTGCCCCTAAGCTTAATGATAAGAAATAACATCTTGATGCCATTCTATTTAAGGATAACCAACTCCATCATACAGAGAAATATACATTTAACCATGAAGGAGATGCTTGTCTATTTCTTCATTATCACGAAAAGGTAGTCATCCCTGATTTTCAAGATCCTTTTACAAGCCTGTTGGAATCGCTAGTCAAGGTTGATCTTGTTTTGTTCACTAGTGCAGAGATTGGATTCAATTTTGGGTTTGAGTTGCTTTTTCCATTTTAAGTTCTCGTTTTTATCTTACTGAAGTACAATCAAGTAGTCAAATTATGTGAGCAGCTACTTGATTGTCTTTACTAGAAATTTAAGACCCCTTGATTCAACACTCGTTCTCAACAAAGTAGGATAAGTAGGAAATGGTGTGAAATAAGCTTGTTTGGAAAGCATCTCTTTCAACACGTGTGTATTCATATTGTATTTTGAACATATTTTTTAGTTTTAGTTTCCAGCAAACTTTTCAAATTGCAGTGTACAATTTATGATTTGGTTTGATTTTAGAGCATAAACAGGTTACATACTACAATTAGAAAATTGAATTTGGTATCAGCCCAATGATCAAGAACATGGTCTATGGTGTTCTTGGAACCTCACAGGGAGGATACCATCCCCATTGGAGCCAATGTTAGTATCCTATAGTCATAGCATTAAAAAATAAAATTTGTCTTTCAAATTTTGTCAAATGTATAAAGGTTTGACTATGATCTTGTATAAGATCAAGTTATGGGTCTTGGTTCAAAATAATATTTTCATTATTCATTATAATTATGTCAAAGTGTGCCAAGAGTCATGAAAATAGCCATTGATGTCTTGAGAGGTCAAGTTACCTAGGTCTACAGGTCAAGTTACATCAAGAAATCATAAGAAAGATTGTAATCCCATGATTTGTCATCATGGCCACAAATTTGTAGGTGTCTTGAGTGAGTTTACATTTCAAATCATGGTTAGTATGACATCAATAATAGTGCAATGTTCAAGAGGAAAATTGTTGTGCTTTTTCCAAGTTCTACGCTTTTGGTCATTCAAGTTCAAATTGTAATGGTCACTCATCAAGTTCGCTCTCGGCCACCTTGGGAGGTTAATTTCATGGTTACCTTAACATAAGATCTCGCAACTCTCCATTTTTTCCATCAGAATCTCAATGTGTGGTAGTTTTGATCATTGTGCAAAGGGAGCAGGGGAGGTGTTGCGCTTTATCACAGGAGTTGTGTTTTTTGTTGTAGGTGGAGATTTGAGCTATGGAAGCTTTGCATAATAAAAAAGTTTCTAAGGAGGAAGTTAATGATGTATAGGCATGTTCACACATGTTGAAGTCATCAGGAAGATCAGGGATCGAACAAAAATATCTCAACCATGGAGTGTTGCACTTCTGCGCTGCGCTTTGACATAGTCACCGTATTTTCATCATATCTCTTAAAACCTATACCCATTTACCATGAATATTTTACAAGAAATGTACGGAGGTATTATGAATAAACCCACTCAAGTTCAAGTCAAAACAATTCACAGGTTCCGAGAAACAAGCCATCGTCATCTACAACCATTTTCGTATTTTATCAAAATATGTGAGTTGGATTTCGCTCATTTTTTTGTGGATAATAATTATGATGATATTAACCTTATGAAAAAAATAACCTCAACAAGATTCACCATTTAGGAGATATTCGAAAAATATCAATCGTTGCGCTTCTGAAATTGGTGTTGTGTTTTTGGCTACAAGTAAAAATGGAAAAGTTTGAGGTTTTATGTGGTAAAGGGAATATTCAAAGGAGGAAAACATCCGTATGCAGGTTCTTTTACATGTGTTGGAGCCATCAGTGAGCCCAAGAACTGATCGGAGGTATCTCAAACATGAATCATTGCGCTTTCACACTGTGTTTCTATATTTTTTGAAATTTAGGGAGTTGTGCAGTGCCAGGCACTGCTCTTCTAGACAAACTTGATGCACAAACCATAAAGGAATCTGAGATTTACCATATTAGCTGCTCCAGCCTGTTTTGAGTGTCAACACGGCTTCTAGTTCATGGACGTGAAGATAAATATGCTTCCCACCTATTTTGCAAGTTGATTGTATCAACATCTTAGTCAATGATTAGATCCTAGTTTTAGGATATTAGTCATAGTTTGAAAATCTAATCTGATATTGTAATTAATATTTGATGGACTTCGATCCCTTGAGAAAAGGAGTTTTTTATTATATATATTTTATTAAATTTCAATATCAAAGTGTTGGTGTGCGTGTGAAGTGAGAGACTTGTTTTCAATACATTTTAAATACTTTCAGTTAATAGCAGAAGGCTGAAGAACTCGTTTCATGAATTCTCGTGTTAGTATCGATGATGATGTGCCTCTTTGTGATGTAAGTTCCCTATTTTAATCATTATGTCATGAATGTATGTATTCTTGTTTATATAAACAAAGGGTTATTTTAAAATTCACTATTGCAGTGATTTGGTTTAAGTTTGCTAAATAGTGTGTGTTTTTTCCTCTTGAATGATATATGAAATTCATCCTTTAGTAGATGCTTTATATGCAATTTTTCTATTGTTTCTGTTGCTCACTCCCCCTACAATGAACTTGATCAAAACATCAGAAGGACTACCTATCTTTATGTTGCTACAAGAACCCTTCATTATCCCACCTATTCAATGAAAACCATAAATTGCGAGTGACTCCATGCCCAATCGATCTATCTCCTCACACATGCCTTCAAAACCATTAAAACAAACTTGCTCTTTTGATCCTCATAAATAGCCTAAGATCAAATATCATTTAGTCAACTGATTAACTGAGAAGAAAACCTAGTGAGAGAGACCTCTCCAAGGTTAGAAGGGATATATTATATAATATAAGTGGTTTTGTGATTACCTTTGGTTTTATCTCTTTAGCTTAGAGAAATTATGGAGTGCCAACATGTCGAACTTGAACCAGAGTGTCTATTTGATAGGCATGGGCCACATCATGGATGAGCTAAGCAGTTGGTTTACAACCTCGACCTCACAACTAATGGGCTAGAAATGGGTTATTTCCTCATCGCTTCCCCACTTTCCTTCCCCGACTACGGCCACCTCTACCCAAAGAACTAAAACCGGGGGTTGGGCGAGCCATTATGATTTTCATCTAAGCAACGAAAACAACGAAATCCTTGAGACCCACTAGATGAAGAAAAAACCCAAGGCAACCTGTCCTCTTGGGTGCATAGAAATTACAATGGATGTGAGGAGCTAACACAGTAACACAACATATACAAAATTTGCATCTTACGTTATGCCCAAGCCTGTCCAATAACCCGACAGTAGAGTGAGGCTACCAGCCCCAACATAAGCTATCAAATTCCAGCTCCCCAAGCCCAATTAAGACAATACATAGAGGCAAGCCAAGCCGAGCTTGTCGACGGAGGGAGAAGGCACCACAGACTGGCTCCCTGAGCCCAATTTCAGGGTAACCTAAAATAAATACACAATGTATCAAACACAGGAGGTTTAGATTCCTTCCCATTCTTAGAACCTGTTAGGGTCCTATAATTTTTGTAGGGTCACTTGAGTATACCTAATGATTATTATATTTGAGATGTTGTGAATAATATTTCGTCCTATAAATTATTTACAAAAAGGGTTCAAAGGGTGATTTTACCTTATTGGGGTTCTCATCATAAGTTTAGACTCATCAAATGCTTTTATCCTAAGTTTAAGAAGCACGATAAGATTTGTGCCTTTATCCAAAGTTCGAATGCAAAGGTTTTTTATCCAAAGTTTCTGCCATATAATAAAGGTTGGAAAATGCAAAAGGAATTTGTCATATATTTTTAAACCATACACTCAAATCAACGAACCAATCCACTCCTCATCAAATCAACAGTCGACAAGGCTTTTCATCCCCCGTGCCCATCCTAGCTTTATCGGTGGAGGGGGGGTCCGAAAAGGTGGTTTCACTCACCCCGACCCAACATTACGTGCCACCTTCATGTTATTTCGCACCCCCCCCCCTCAATACCATATACCAATCCTACCCCCCTCCGAAATCAGTTTTTGCCACTCCCACCATAACCCGCACTCTTGGTTATGTCACCCTCCACTTTCGCTCCACCTCCACTCCCCTACTGCCACGCATCTCATCCCACCCGATCTTGCTCCCACTTACCGTTCCATTCTCGCACCTTCCTTTCGTGTTCACACGTCAAATATTTTTTCCAATCATTTTCCTCCACAACATTTCTCACCTCCATGTCACCTCTTGCCTCCATGTCATATGTTTGTTTCATGGTCTGTTAAAACTATATTTTTTACATTTACAGAACAGTAATTTAAAACATGGTTTACGAACAACTGAGAATTAATTTTCAAAACATAAAAGAGGTTTTATTTTATAACATCCTCATATACAAAAACCTCTCTCAGGTTTCAAAAATCTAGTATGTTTGGGAGATTCAGATGAATATTTGCAGACATGTTTGCCTGAATTTTCCAGATTTTAGTCAGTGTTTTGAAAAATGGTTACCGTGTAGGTGGAAATTAATTCTCAAAAAAATGAAGTAGGTTTTTTTTTCTAACATCCTTATTTACAAAAACCTCTCTTAGTTTTTACACATACATTATGGTTTGGGAAATTTGAAAGAATCTTTGAAGGCACATTTTCCAGAAAAGTCTCGTTTTAGGCATCTTTTTGCAGAGAATATTGTGAACATCTGGAGTAGAATTTTGGGAAATTGAGAGAGTTTCTCTCAAAAAATATTCATATACAATAACCTCTTTCACGTTTTACACATATTTCTCTGATTGACATATTCAAAGGGATAACGGAACCCTATTTTTCATAATTTCTAGAGGAAAAAACTCAAAGACAGTTAGTGACTTGGAGGCCACTTCATAAAATAAGAGTTAATATAAAATTTGAATTGCTCTTCTTTGTCACCACAATCCAAAAATATAGTTCTAAGTAGATTCATTTGTTTTTAATGTCCTATATTTCAGTTCTATTTGTGTAACACAATTTTAAGATAGTTGGTGAAGAATTTGTATAAATACTTCATCATTTGAAGTAATAGATGTTGGGATTTGTAGTGAGAAAGGCTGTCATTCATTGTAAAGTTTTTCACTAAGTTCAAGTGAACTTTTGAAGTAACATAAGACAATTTGTTCAGGATTCATGTGTCATATGTATGTGGTGAAGTGCTTCTCATCGTTTATGTGTTATTTCTTTGTTTCCATTATTGTACTTTCTTAAATCTAAATTATCCTACAGAAATGGTGATGAACATGATTTGTTGAAATATACACCTTGATTTTGGATAAAAATAATTTTAATATATTCTTCTAAATTCGAGTTAAAGAATTATTAATTACTCTTTATCTTTAACCGAATCTTTCTTTTTCTTCTGTTACATGCCATTTTAAATCTAAAAAGATCCATTAGTATGTATACCTTGCACTGTTTCACTTAAGCTTGATTATTTTTTCATTTGATAATCTTAATATATTTTGACTCCATTTCCCGATGGCCGTCCCTTGATATTCCAACCAAACCAATTCAAAAACCAAACACTGAGCCCATTGAATAGCCTAAATTTTTGGAAAATAAAGCTAAATATAATAGAGAGATCCCTCTCTGAGTTTAGAAGGGCTAGCTTCTATACTTAAAAATGGTTTTGACTAGATTCTAGACTTAAAAGGGCTAGCTTATAGACTATGTTCTCACTCTATAATTTCAAGGCTGAAGAAAAAACCACGAAGGTAACAAAACCAACAATTCAATGAAATATCCAACATTGATGAACAAACATGCACCAACCAGATAACTCCAACCCAGAGATATATAATACATTCCAATGTGAGATGATATAATTCCAAAGAGGATGAATACAATCACATAAAAAGTAGATAACATAGAGGAAAAAACATCAAAATATTTCCATTTTTTCGGACACTGGTTCCATTTCCTTGCAAATACCATGTTATAAAACTTGCCTCTGGAGATATGAGAGACAGTAGAATAAGTTGCAGACCACAACCGATAAGGAGTATATAAAATTACATACCTAGTGGATAGCGACATTAAACTGAGGGGAATAGTTGTGTCCAAGAAGCTGACCCACAAATCCTTCCTTCTAGGCGAGAACATGCTAACTAGGAGCCTTCAACCACCACTAATTACCAAAACCAAGCAAGAAACGGTTAAACACTTAGAGCTGCGAGCCCTTACCACTCGGAGGAAGATTTAGATCTAGCTCGTCACATCACCATTAAGAAGTAGCATGCATGTTGCCACCACTCCTTGATTACCAAGCATGTGAGGGTGCGTGGTGAGCCAACCTCCAACCCCTTCATCAACCAATGTACCCATGAAGCAGACCCTAAGGAGATCCATTAGTTGTCTCACACCTTGAACGAGGATCTTGGTTCACTGCCATATTGAAAGCCTGATCGTAGGTAGGATCCCGAGCCAAAATTTTCCTCAAAGGATCCATCTCTTCACCATGGCGATGTTCCAGCTAGGGAGAATCAAGGGTCATGTCAATATTGAGGCATCCCAAATTCGCTAAAAAATAAGTTGGTTTATTACCTATTCATCTAACATGTGAAGGAATGATGTAATCAAAGCAGGGAATGAGGTTGCTTATATCCTAAACCAGGCGGGCTATCCCCAACTATGGCTTAGCTTCTCCCAATGAATGCCATGATTCAAGTTTTTAACTGTTTCAATGACAATATTAGAATCTCCTTCAACCACCAACCTTATGTACACTTTTCTTTTAGATATGAGTAGTCCATGTTTTACAATAGTAAATTCTCCCTCATTGTTTCTTGCAAAGCCGTAGTTGGATGCATAGATATGTTTTACCCAGAACTGGGAGTCCATAAATAAGCCCCTATACCCAACATCTCTTGGCTTAAATTTGGAGATATCTATCAGCTGCCTTATGAGGACATCAAGAGTGTATTTAGAAACCACTCTAAGGAAGCCAAGAAAAAGGTAGAGCTAGTCAAAGCATGGCCAGTACCCCTTCCTCTTCCACCTCCATCAAGCATGAGATTGTAAACATGTTGGAGGATTTCAAAAGTGAGATGTTGCACACCTTTTATTTGCAAATGGACACAATTCATATTAAGAGGAAAAAAGAGGAAGTAGAGAAGGCCTTAGCCATATTTTCTCCTAGATGTACCAGGAAACACCCTCGAAGTGAATGTCCACTTAATGTCATAGAGGTTTCCGTAGTCTGTGAAGAGAATCATGCCACATATAAATGTCCCTCCTTACCTAGCCTTAAAGTTGTAATTCGAGGTGGGGAATGATGATCTGGGAAACTTTGTTTCACAAATCAGAGGAGGCCTCAAGGGCCTCGTCCATACCAACAGGGCATGAAAGGTGCACCTTATTCTTACTATCATGCAATCAAAATGAACCCATGAAACCTTGGTATTCTCCCACTCCTCCATCATGGCCTACACCTCCTACTTGGCCCTATGCCCCTCCATATCACCCCCAACCTATAAATCAGTTGTTTTAGCAATATGTTCCTCAACCACCTCAGTGGAATAACCCATCACAAGTGTGGAGGCCCCAATTTAACCAACCACCTGCTTTATTGCCTCCACCCCAACCTCAACCTCATCTCACGTATTCTGTGTGCACTAAGTTGCCTCAGATGTCTGCCCAATCCAATCTGAACCTGAACAACAAGAAGGAACACAAAGTTTACAATTGAGAAACGTCCTATCTAGCTTATGCTATGTAGATACATGAAATTAACCTTATATCTAGAAGAGTGATACCAAATAAACATCCTCCATGTCCACCTACAGAGGTTGAGGAGGAAAATGAAGAAAGAAACCCTCAGACCCATCAACCTCCTTTTCCTAAGTGACTGATCCACCCTAGCCAACACACCCCAGAAGAGACTAAACTCCTAGTAGAATTGAAAATTTTTAGTGTAAAAACACCCCTTCTCCAGGCCATTAAAGATGTTCCTATTTAAAATATTCTCTTCAATTAAAAATGCTTTAAAAATCTTGGGAGAAAGAAGAAATGCACCCCCACCATCAATGTTGTACTGTCCGACTTGATGTTGGGAAGAGTGATTTTCCCTAAGTACCTGGACCTTGGGAGTCCAGTAATAGATGTACACATTGATTGTGTCATTGTCCCCCACACTTTGATTGATCTTGGGATTGCCATCAATGTAATGGCAAGGGAAACCATGATGAAACTCAACCTCAAAGGAGCCTTGAGAAATAACACCACAGTTCTACAACTCGCATATAGATCCAATGTAGCTCTGGAAGGAGTTGTTGAGGATGTTATGGTCTTGATTGACTCCTGGGAGTCTCCCACTGACTTCCTGGTACTTCAGCTGAAAACCAAGTTTAATGGATCTCCTATTGTGGTAGTGTATTCGGCACATGGGCGGAAGAAATGCACTTTTCTTAGTAGGGAGGTTGCTTACCTACATGCAAGCCACAGGTCAAAGTGGTTTTTCAAACGTTAGTGGAACAAGTTCAACATGTAATAAGCTAAGTTAAATGGAAACATAGCATGCTACATAAAAAATGAAATAAAAACAAAACAACATGCACAAGAAACACACTCAATAGATAAAACACACTAATAAACCAATAATGGAGAGCTTTCTCCCTTTATTAGGTGTTGGTAGTAGTAGAAGATAGAATCCTTAATTAGTGGATCCTTCGAGCTACGAAGCTCCAATATCCAAGACAAGGGGGTATCTTCCCCTCAAGTTTTTAGAAAACCTCTCTTCACTCTCAAAGAATTGTAGATTGACGGACACGTGGTGAACTCTTCTCTCTTGGATTGAGGTGTTGGGTGGCCAACAACTGAATCCTTCCAATCCTCTTGTTGCTGGACAACACAAACTAGTTTTCCAATGAGAAATTTGGCTAGCATAACAATGTGTCTCCCATTTATCTTCCCATGGTTGGGTTTATAGAAAAATTTCAAATTTTCTCTCCCTCTCTTGGTCCAAGATGGATGGTGACACAAGAGTGGGGGTATGATTTTTTTGTGTGTTGCATTAAAGCCTCAAGGTAGCTCAAAGGCGACTATACTTGGTTAGGTAGAGTGAGAATTTTTTTCTCCAAGTGTGCAAAGTGGTCCTGGATGGTGACATTCCGCATCCCTAGGACCAAAAAACTATTGAAGAGATAGTTGCACATTGCGCAAATATCAAAGAAAAAACCGTAATACACGCTAAGATTCAGTGCTTCATGTGTGCAGTGCAAACATTTTTCCTTTTGACCCTAGGAAAATTTAAATTTCTAGCTCCTCTAATGTATTTCTTCCTTGTAAATATTTATTTGTACTTTATTCTTGACATTTTCTAATGTCTTCTGCCTGTACTATTTTCTAGTGTTAACACCTGTCATTTTAGGAAGACCTTGGTTAGCCATTGCCAATGCTTATATCAGTTGTAGGGATTGAAACATGACTATCAACCCTTTTCCAAGAAGCTAGTATTATATCCTCCAGCATAACCTTCTATTGACCATGACCTACCCTTATGGTTGGAGGATGAATAAGAAGAAGATGAAGTGTACCATTCCACACCCTACCCCATTTGTACCATAGATATTGTTCTTAGAGTAGGGAAACCTCATGAGCATGACCTCATTGACTACACTCTTCAAAGCCAACCCCACACTACCATTCCACTCGATTACCTAGTGAGAGAACCTAACAACCACCCTTGGATTGAGCTATGCTCAGTTGAATCCACCTCCAAACCCACCAAGGTTGTGGAATTTGGCCCATCTAGATCCTTGAAGATCAACTCATATCTCTCAGCCAGAGAAGAAGAGAAATTGTGCTAGCTACTAAGAGAAAACTTAGATGCTTTATCTTGGGATTACAAGGACATGAAGGGGGTGCATCCCTCAGTGTGCACACATCATATTTATATTGAATAGGGATGGAAGTTTGTGCGCTAACCCCAAAGGAGGATGAAACTAGCCTTAAAGGACATAGTAAAGGATGAACTGCAGAAGTTGTTGGTTGTGGGGTTCATCCACCCCATATCAGATAGGGATTGGGTGTCTCCTCTTGTTCTAGTTCCAAGGAATAATGGGAAGTGCAGAAACTATTTTGACTACGGAGAACTAAACAAATACACTAAGAAATGCCATTTCCCTTTTCCCTTCATTGATAAAGTTTTGGATAATCTTGCAGGAAAGAAGTTTTTCTCTTTCCTGGATGGATTCAGTGGGTATAACAAAATTCAAATTAGTCTTGAGGAGAAGGACAAGACCACATTCACATGTGCTTGGGGCACCTTTGATTCTAGAGTCCTTCCCTTGGACCTATGCAATGCACCTGATACTTTCCAGAGAGAAGTCTTGAGCATATTTTCTGAACTTGTCCATGATTCTGTGGATACCTATTTTAGCCACCTATAAAAAATTTCCATATCAAATGGTGGCTAAATATTTTTAGCCTTAAAGAAACAATTCATGTCCAAATTGTGAGTTCTTGAAGTCTTATGATGATAATTACCCTTTGAGTTAATCTTCACTGTTGTTTCACTATTAATCCTAAAGTACCTGCTGTTTACCAAAAAAGACTGCTTAAAAACTCCATTTATACCTCCCTTTTATCTAGCTTAAAAATCATCCTCTCATCTATCGGAACCTTGTTTTGGCTTAAAAATCTCTTTGTTTTGGCCTAAAAATAGTCTTTTGCACTCCTAAGGCATTAAGCCCCCGAGAGCTTATATTCTTCAACCCTTTTCCTCATATGTCCTTGGCCCCGCAATCGAGTGCTAAAGGGTCTAAACATCCCTTTAGAACGTTTCTTTCTTTCTATTTTTTGTTTTCCGACCTGATGGTGTTAAACAAATCTAGACCGTCCATCCCGATAAATCTGACGATCATTATACACCCCAATGATTCAAATACTTTTTTGACCCATCCACCCTGCGACAAAGTTGCTGATGCACCACTGGACCCACTCTAATTTACCCTTAGGACTATTGAGTTTTCGCACTCAATAATAGCCATTGATCTGCGCTCCTTCCATCAGATCAATGGTCACGGTCCCATCGCGCGCCGTCGAGCCCTATGTGCCACCATGCATCCTCTGCGCATCTTTGGATTGATCACGTTCTACCTGCACCGTCCGATCTCCCGACGATCATCCGACGGCTCAAACACAATATCTCACAATTTTTGGCCCCTCCCCGCAGTGCACTACTTCCACGCGATAAAAGCAGTTTTTATTTTCCACGTGTCGAGCAATGAATGGAATCACGTTCCAAAAGTTAATACCGCCTCCCCCCCCAAATGCTGCGCGAAAACCACTGATGGTTTTCCCGAAACCGCTTCTTCCCAAATTCGCGCCATATTTTAAATTTAAACCCTGGGTCTCTGTCTTGGTAGAAACCCATTCTCCGCTGAAAATTCCTCCATCCTCACTGCTTCGAAACACTTCGATGAAACTTCCAAAGCAGTTTAAACCAATAAATCGCAGGATTTAAATAATGTTGTGTGTTTTTATGCAGGTTTAATGAAGATTAAGGTTAAAACCCTCCCACAGATGATTACAGTGTTATGGGCCGAGGATGATGATCCTCATGGCCCTTGATACAAATTCAAAGGGTTTGTGAGTTCTAAGTACGCGTTTTTTGGGAATCGATAAGTCATGATTATCGGTTTCCTGAACAAAAACTCCAACAAACCCTCTACGCACCTGCAAACAGCAAACACAGGCAGCATCAATTAATGAAAAAGAATCAGTGTCAAAGATGAAGATCAAAGGATAATTGAAGGATGAAGGGTTCTAGACAAAGCTTAAAGGATCAAGGCACAAATAAAATATCAAAGGCCTAATCCACAAATGAAGATCTCCAGAAAAGCCTCGAATGCCACATCACAGGAGCTAATTGAATCCCCAGCCTACCAAAAATTCCACCTTGTGGCCTTCTGCCTCAAAGGAATACCCAGATCAAATCTCAGTCAAAAAACATTAAGGCCAAAGGCTGCTAACAATTATTACAAGCAAAATAAAATATTTCATACTGACAACAAAGTTATTGTAAAAGATAAAAAGAGCCTTAAAGTCAATCTTTTCACCCACTAAGCCTAAAAAGCAGAAAACAAAGTTAATGAAACAAAGTTGTAAATTGAATGCTTTCCTGCGTTATGCCTTGCATGGTTTTCAAGGCTAGGAGTTGCATTTAGTATGGAATTAATGATATCTAACCCTAGAACTCTTCCACCTCCTCTTTCTTCTATAAATACTTCTGAAGAAGATGGTTGGTTTTTGGACTTTGATGTAATAGTTGCTGTATCGAATCATGATTGAATGTAAATAAGTTCTGAAGCTCTGAAGCTCTGTTAAGTTATTGAAGAAGATAGGTTGAGAAGAGAAGTTTGAAGCTGTGATGAAACATTAGACATGTATTTTGTAACTGGATTGACATCAATATACAAGCTAATTCATGGGATCCTGGTCTATACCATTGGTGATGTACCACTCGTTGTACTTATTTTCCTTCTTATGTTTTCCATAAAATTGTTCATTTTTCTCTGATAAAGAGTAGCAAGCATAGAGCTAGGATTTACTGTCAAAAGTACCCTACTCTCACTGATAAGCTTTATCTTTATGTTTTCTTCCAATTGTGTATTTAAGAATGATTTAATATAGTCCAAACATTCAAGGAATGTTGGTGAGCCCAAGTGTTACTGCCTAAACTCTAAACATTTTTCTTGAATGATTTTTTCATTACATGCTAAGTAGAGTTAAACTAGGAAAGTCTATGGTTTGCCCTGTCTTCTAGTTCTTTCTCCAAAGGTTGTTTGAAAGTTTTCCTAAGAGTATGCTAAAAGCAGGCTTTGATTCTAATACATCTGACCTGATCTTAAGTTGAACTTTGTTTTTCTTATCTGTTTTCATCCCTTCTGAAAGTAGTGTAGTGAGATTACTGGATTTTTGTCTGATAAGTTAGCTTTAATACAAGCTTGTCCAAAGAATTCTATGGTTAGCCTTGTCCTTTGGTTGGTTTCAAACAGTTACTTAAAAAGGCTTTTCTTGTATGGAAAGTTGATAAATCCTTATTGAAATTATTGGCTTTTTCTACTTTCACAACACTTTTAATGTTCCATTCCATCATTTAATCTAAAGGATCTTTTGATATAGATGACTTGCCCCTTGGACCACTCTTGAAATTGTTGCACAATTAAACCCTTTTGTGACTCCATTTCCCAATGGTTTAAAGTTGTTTCATACTAATCCTATCTGTTGAACACTTCTCAATACACTTGCATCTTCACTCTTCGGAACTCTTTCATTTTGTGATATTCCATCCAATTAAAGATCATATCCAACCAAACAAATAAAAAACCTTTGTACTTAATAACCAGCCTAATATCAAACCAAAAACTTAAGAGATAAATCAATCTTTGCACTTATAGAGAGATCTCTCTCTGGATTCAGGAGGGCTAGAGCCTAGAAT
This sequence comes from Pinus albicaulis, assembly GCA_034641835.2. NCBI lineage: Eukaryota > Viridiplantae > Streptophyta > Pinopsida > Pinales > Pinaceae > Pinus > Pinus albicaulis. The sequence goes on along the minus strand of CM076571.1, from coordinate 577,733,390 downwards.
CCCAAAATGGTTCTAATGTTGGCTCTGTAGTGTTTATTCTTGCCACTCTACTAAATTACAGAGACACCAACATTTCTGGTGATCATACTGGGGATTTTTGAAGTAATAGATAACTTCAAAACTCAAATAATCCCATTTTTAACAAATGAACCAAGTGTCTGTCTAGAGTGGTTTTTGATTGTTGATGGTGAACAACATTCAAGCCCTGAAATCAAGTAAAAACTCTTCACCTGGTGACTCCACTGAACATCAGTAGGCATGCTGATTTTCCTTGGTTTTCCAAAGACTCCACTGGGAAGTCCTTTATCATAACATCATTTAAACGCAGTAAAGAAACTTTGAGGATTAATTTTTCTTTGTCAATAGATCAGTTAGCCTATTAAATATTATCATATTTGGTTAAACTTTTCTTGTTATTGGGTTTGAAAACATAGCATAGTGGCTTCTAGAAGAGTTCATACTAGAGCCTATCCTGACCCAAATCCTCCTAAGATAGTTGATAATCCTGAGAGAATTCTTAGGAAATCTCCTAAAGTTAAAAATCCAACTATTTTCAGGCCAATTGTCAGAGCTTATTCCTTTCTCGAAAACCTTACAGCTCTACAAGATTCACAAGTTGACTTAAGAAACCCATTCAGAACTAGGTCACTTGATGACATAGGTCAGATAGATTTTGAATCTCCACCTTCATCCCAAGATAGAGGTGAACATCATGGTAGCAGAGAAACTACCCCACGTGATTTACATTTCCTGTATAATTTTGGTTTCTCTCATCCTAGATCTGCTCAACAATATTTTGTTGATCCCTCCATTTCTATTATCCATACACCCACTGTTCAAACCACTCCATTCCATCCACCCCCTCCACCTGTAAACCCCACATTTTTCCCACAACCTTCTATCATGGCAACATGGTATGCCCCTCTAGTCCTTCCTTTACCTTTAGTCAATTTTCCACAGGACTATCAGTCCAAGATACCATTATATGATGCCAGTGGTGCTACTACTGCTTCACAACATTTGGCCAAGATGAATGACTATTTTGATAGAAATGAGATTGATGATGAAACTGTCAAACTCAGATTGTTTGTTCAAAGTTTAGAGGGAGAAGCAAGAAAATGGTTCAAAGGCTTAACCCCTAATAGTATTAATGACCTCCAAGCCCTCCATCATTCATTCTTAAACAAGTGGGAAGTTAGAAAAAACCATATCCAAATACTTTCATATTATAACAACCTCAAAAGAAACACTGGGGAAAATGTTCAAAATTATTGCACTAGGTTCAATAGTGTGTATAATGCATTGCCCCCAGACTTGAAACCTCCACAAGGCTTAGCCTTGGCCAAATTTCCTGAAGGATTTGACCCTGAAATGGCATATCAACTAAGAGAAAGAGATCTCATAACCCTGGAAGACATGCAGAAAGGGGCCCTAGCTGTGGAAGTAAATCTGATTGAGAAGAGAGCTAGGATGAGGAATGAAAAGAAAGTATCATTTAGGGAGGAATCTGCACCCTCCACATCTAGCTCAAAAATGGAAAGGATGATGGAAGAGATGATGAAAAAGATGAGAATACTTGAGAGAGAACAATCTAGAGAAAACCAATCAACTCCCCAAAACATAAATCAATCTCAAAATCAAAATTAGAACTTTAGAAGAAATCAACCTCAGAACAGACAAAGAGAGGATGATCAACAGATCAGACCTCCTTTCCAAGAAAACTATGTAAGTGAGGTTGAAGAAACAATTGAAAAAACATAGGAAGATGACATGAACATGTTGGGAGTAGGTAGTGACCACTTTGATATTCCTATTAATAGAAAACAAGGTTTATACACACCCTATGATGATAATAGAACAGAGGATGAACATTATTATCAAGAGTTGGAAAATGTCATCATAGAGACCCCAAAAGAATATGACCTTAGGAATAAAAAGAATCGAGAAGCTCCCAAGAACAAAACCTCTAACAATTCTACAAAAAATAGCCCTGTGAGAAAACCCAAAAACATTAAACAAAAAGACAAAACAGTGGCTGTAAATTCTAATCAAAACAAAGATAAAGACACTCAAATTAATGAAAAACAAAGTGCAGACCTTAGCAGCGTTAGTACTTCAGCTAGTGCTCCAATTAAAACAATTTTGACTAATGTAAATAGAGGAAATCAACAAGATGATTTTACTGATAGAATGGTGACTAACAAGGTTGAAATGCACATTGTAAAAAGTCAGCGACCTTTCAGTTTGGAACAGGAAATTGCCAAGATTAAAATCTCTGTTCCCCTCACTGAATTAGTCACCCAAGATGTCTATAGATCACAAATTTTGAAAGCCTTCAACATAGGAGAAAATAATGACACTTTCAACCTCAATGATAACCAACCAGAGCTCTTATTCGGTCCTAAGATTGATGGAAGATATTAAGAAGGGCCAGTTCCTCCATTTTATGTTAGTTTGAAAATTCATGACAAAATTTTACACAATGCTATGCATGACTTAGGGGCCTCTCATAATTTAATGCCCAAAGCAATAATGGAGAGTCTAGGTCTTGAAATCACCAGACCATACAAAGATCTATATTCCTTTGACTCGAGTAGGGTGAAATTTTTAGGTTTGATCAAAGACCTCTGTGTAAGCTTAGCTCAAATTCTAGCCAAGTGTTTAGTGATGGATATTGTAGTGGCTGATGTACCCCCCAAATATGGTATGCTGTTATCAAGATCATGGGGAGCTAAGTTACAAGGAACAATGTAAATGGATATGGCATATGTTACCATCCCTGTTTTTAATCAAACTAGAAGACTTTATAGAGAATCTCACATGCAATACATGGTCAGTAGCCAAGAGAGACTAGAAAACTCTCCTCTTTATTCTGTGCATACAGGCCTTGACTCATTTATTCTCTTCAATCATGAAACATTTAATGAGCAAGAAACCTTAACTGATTTAGTGGCCACCCCCCGCTATAACATAGTGGCAGACACAGAAAAGGAGGAAGAGAAGACAAAAGTATCAAGACAGTTTGCGAAATCAGAAAATTACAGCAAACTAATCACAGGTCTAGGGCTACAAAACAGTCATCCATTGGTTGTAAACTTTGAGAGTCAAGAGAAGAATCCTCAACATATTGAAGAACATGAGGAACTAAACCAAATTCAACATAGTACTGGCTTACAAGAACAATCTAAAAGCACACAAGATAAAGAGGGTAGTAGTCAAACTAGTAAATCTGAAACTAGTCCTCTTTGGAGTATGAGTTTTGATGGTTCTCACAGTAAGAATAGTGTAGGTGCAGGAGTGTGGCTTCAAAATACAAAGAAAAATCATGCTGAAGGACACTCATACAAATTGAACTTTCCATGCACTAATAACATAGTTGAATACAAGGCACTCCTTCTAGGCCTACATTTATTGAAAAAATTAGGAGCCAGAAGGATAATTGTTCATGGAGATTATGAACTAATAATTAGGCAAATTAATGGGGAATACACTGCAAAACATCCCAGATTGAGAGCCTATAGGAATGATACCCTGGATTTACTCAAAAAATTTGATGAATATGAACTTACCTTTTTCCCCAGAAACTAGAATATGTTGGCCAATGCACTGGCCATTTCTGCTAGTACTTGCAAAAGGCCTTGTGAAAGCAAACAACACACAATTCAAGAGAAATACAGACCAGCCATCCCAGATAATGAAAAATACTGGCAAGTGTTTGAGGGAGATAAACAAATAGAATACTTCCTACAGTCTAGAAATGAATTTGAGCCACCAAGTTCAGATTCAGAGTATGAACAAGACTGTCTTATTGAAGAAAACCCACTTGATGAAGAAGCAAAGTCTCCTGAGATTGCTGATATAAATCTGTTATCTAATAAACTTGAACATACAACAGAAATTAGTGCAGATTTAGAAAAAGAAGACTTAGAAGTGCTGCAATCTAACACTCAAAGCTTGCCAAAAAGACTGGTCCCATTAGAAGAATTGTTTGATTTCAATGATGTTGCCAAAAAACCAAAACTGGAGCCTGTTGAAACTGAAGTGGAAGAATGTAACACAGACAGTGAACTAAAGTAAAAAATGATTAAACTGTTTAAAACATTGCCAGCTCACATCAAACTGAAATATATTGAGCTGTTTAGAGAATTTTCTGATGTATTTGCATGGAGTTATGATGATCTAAAATCATATGACACAGAGATAATTCAACATAAGATACCCCTCAAAGAAAACCAGAAGCCCTATAGACAAAAATTGCGCAGAATTAACCCTGTTCAATTACCTCTGGTTGAGAAAGAAATTAAGAAAATGTATGATGTTGGAATTATAGTCCCTGTTATATATTCAGATTGGGTATCCAATCTTGTGTCAGTTAGGAAGAACACAGGAGAAATAAGGCTTTGTATTGATTTTAGGAACTTAAACAGAGCCTCATTAAAAGACAACTACCATTTACCCAAGATGGATCACATTTTACAAAGGGTAGTTGGTTCTAAAATGATTTCTTTGTTAGATGGCTTCTCAGGTTACAATCAAATTATGGTACATCTTGATGATCAAATCAAAATAGTCTTTACCACACCTTGGGGTACTTTCATGTATGTGAAAATGCCCTTTGGTTAGCAAATGTTGGTGCTACATTTCAGAGAGACATGGATATTGCATTCTAAAAATAATTAGGCTTCTTCATCATAATTTACCTTGATGACATCACTGTTTTTTCCATAACAGATGAAGAACACCTAGAACACTTGAGAAAGGTCTTTGAGAAATGCAGAAAATATGGGTTATTTTTAAATCCAAAGAAAACAATGTTTGGTCTCTAAGAAGGCAAAATTCTTGGGCACATCATATCAGAAGAAGGGATAAAGATAGACCCAAAGATAATCGATGGTATATTGCAAATTAACCATCCTAAAAACATCAAGGAACTTCAATCTTTCATTGGGAAGATTAATTTCTTGAGAAGGTTCATACCCAATCTAGCTGAACTCCTTAGAAACATGACCAATATGTTTAAAAGAGAAGAATGATTTAAATGGACCTTAGAAGCAAAGAAATCATTTGAATTGGTAAAACAAGCATTAACCAAAACACCAGTTCTCATTAGTCTTGATTTTACAAATGATTTCTTCATTTTTTCATTTACATCAGAACACACAGTGGTTGTTGTCCTATTACAGAAAAACTTGAAGGGATAAGAGCAGCCAATTGCCTTATTTAGTAAGGCATTAAGAGATGCACCTCTGAAGTACAATATCATGGAAAAACAAGCATTTTCCTTAGTCAAAGCTTTAAAGGACTTCAGAGCTTACATTTTACATTCCCACATAATTGCATTTGTGCCAAATTCAATTGTAAAATGCATTTTAACCCAGGATCTAGATGGCAAAAGAGGAAAGTGGATTGCTGTGATACTTGAATATGATTTAGAAATCAAGCCCACTAAGCTCATAAAAGACCTAGGACTAACAAGATTAATGGCTGAGTCTAATTTTGAAGCTATTGATATAAATATGTTAGATGCATTAGATGAACAGGAGGAATTGTCAACTCACATTATTGAAGATCATTTTTTGTTTTCATCTTGGTATGCTGATATTTTATATGTTTTTCTCAATTTAAATACACCTCCTGGTTTGTCTAAAACGAAGGCAAGATTTTTAAAGTTGAAAGCTATTAATTACTGCATTTTAGATAAATGTTTATATTGGAAAAATGCTAGTGGATTATTGCTTAAATGTTTGTCTGAGAATGATGCAGATAAGATCAAGCATGAATTACATGAAGGAGAATGTGGAGACCACCTCCATTGGAAGACAACTACCAATAAAATACTTAGAGCTGGTTACTATTGGCCCACCCTCTTTCAAGATGTGCACAATATGATTATTGCCTGTCACAAATGCCAACTCTTTGAAGGCAAAAGAAAACGACTTCCCTTACCCCTGCATTTAATCACTGTTGAAGCTCATTTTCAGTAGTAGGGTCTAGACTTCATTGGGGAAATTCATCTAGCCTTATCTTCCCAACATAGATGGATCCTCACAGCAACAGACTATTTTACCAAATGGATAGAAGCCATCCCTTCTAGGCAAGCTACTGACTCTGTCATCATAAAATTCCTTGAAAATCATATCCTATCTAGATTTGGCTATCCTAGGAATATTATCACTGACAATGCTGCTGCATTTGGACCCAAAAATATGGTTTAATTCTATCATAAATATCAGATTACATTGGGCCATTCTACTGCTTATTACCCTCAAGGTAATTGGTTGGCAGAATCCTCAAACAAAAGTTCGGTGAATATAATCAAAAAGTTGTTGGAAGACAATAAGAAATCATGGCACACAAAGCTAGTACATGCATTATGGGCTAACAGATTAACACTTAAAAAATAAATTGGAATGTCTCCCTACCAGCGAGTTTATGGAGCAGATGCAATTTTTCTAATCAGCCTAGGAAGGCCAGTCATGAAGCTGATCCAAGAAGTACACTCTGAGGATAATGATATGACAAGAAGAATCAATCAGACTATACATCTTCAACAAACCAAGGAGGAAGTCTACAACAGAGCCCTACACAAGCAAGAAAACATCAAGAAGCTTTTTGATAAAAGGACAAAGGCCAATGATTTCAGCATTGGTGACAAAGTTTTGAAGTGGGATTCCAGGAGAGAAGATAAGGGCAAACATGGAAAATTTGATAACTTATGGCTAGACCCTTATCTCATTCATTCTACTGCTGGTAACAATGCTTATTTCTTGCAGGAAGAGAATGGAATTGAACTTTTTGGAGGTCCTGATGGCAGGATGCTCAAACATTATTTTTCTTAACTATGCCAGTTTGAAGCTTTTTCATTTTCTCTCATTGTAAATATCATATCTATTACTGATTTCAAAGTTAGAAAAGTGAAAATTACAAAAACAATAAAAATAGAAAAGAGGGCAGAATGAAAACAAGAAAGGTACAACCCCATACCAAAAACGAGAAATAAAATCTGAAAGTGTGCAAGCTCAAATGCCACTACCACAAGAAACACTTTCTATTCAATCATACACTCAAATCATGATTTGATAAGTTTAAATTTACTGCTGATAGGTTAGTGAATCAGATTTTCCAAACAGCTCAATCTCAGCTTATCAGTAAGGTAGATTAGGATAGAAAAACAAAGGTTCAAACAAGCTCAAATCTTGAACCTATGAGATTGATGGAGAACTGGTTCTAAAAGGCTCAAAACTTGAACCAGGAAAGAAAGAGGAAGCAGCTCAAACAAAATCAAAACCAGAGTTGAAGAATAATGAAGGATGTTTTTGATTTTTCAGATCTTAAGCCTTCACTGTTTTGTTTTAAATTTTCTGCAAATTTTAGTCTATGTGCAACTTGTTTTTATGCCATAGACCACAGCAAGTCAGACTGCTTAATCCTGGCTTGGCTGCTTTAAAATTTTTGTTTTAGAAAATAGAAAATAAAGGTCTGTCAGACAGTCTAATCCTGAAAAATAGTAGTTAGGTAGAGAATTTGTGAACACAACTGTTTAAACTGAGTTCATGGAGAAATAAGAGTAGAAATAGACTAGTTTCTTGTTGTTCAAAAGAATAAAATGATTGATGAAAAGGTTTGCAAGTCCAAATGCACCTTCTAAAGAAAAAATGTTAGGAAGTAGGCTGTGTAGGTAGTTGTTTGGGAAATAATTTTTTACTGATATATCAAGTTCTAAGTCCTTTTTGTTAACAGCTAATAAAAATATTATCAAAGTGCATGGCACTGATCAGTTTCCAGAGAAAATTGTCTGAAGTTCTTGACACCTTCAAGAAGATGCCATCCCCATGTGGAGCCACTGTTAGCCACTTATAAAAATTGGCCATATCAAATGGTGGCTAAATCTTTTTAGCCTTCAAGAAACAATTCATGTCCAAATTGTGAGTTCTTGAAGTCTTATGATGATAATTTCCCTTTGAGTTAATCGTCACTGTTGTTTCACTATTAATCCTAAAGTACCTGCTATTTACCAAAAAAGACTACTTAAAAACTCCATTTTTCATCATTACACTTCTCCATTTCATTCTCCATTTTCATCCATAAATACCTTCATTTGACTTCTAAATCATTTCAAAAACCCCTTTAAGCCTTATACCTCCCTTTTATCCGGCTTAAAAATCCTCCTCTCATTTATTGGAACCCTGTTTTGGCTTAAAAATCTCTTTGTTTTGGCCTAAAAATAGTCTTTTTCACTCTTTAGGCATTAAGCCCCCGAGAGCTGATATTCTTCAGCCCTTTTCCTCATATGTCCTTGGCCCCGCAATAGGGCGCTAAAGGGTCTAAACATCCCTTTGGAACCTTTCCTTCTTTCTATTTTTTGTTTTCCAACCTTATGGTGTTAAACAAATCTAGATTGTCCATCCTGATAAATCTAACGATCATTGTACACCCTGATGATTCAAATACTTTTTTGACCAGTCCACCCCGCAACAAAGTTGCTAATGCACCATTGGACCCACTCTAATTTTCCCTCAAGATTATTGAGTTTTTGCGCTCAATAATAGCTGTTGATCTGCGCTCATTCCATCAGATCAACGATCACGGTCCCATCGCGCGCTGTCGAGCCCTATGTCCCACCATGCATCCTCTGCACATATTTGGATTGATCGCGTTCTACCCGCACCGCCTGATCTCCCGACGATCATCCAACGGCTCAAACACAATATTGCGCAATTTTTGGCCCCTCCCCGTAGTGCGCTACTTCCGCGCGATAAAAGCAGTTTTCATTTTCCACGTGTCGAGCGATGAATGCAATCACATTCCAAAAGTTAATACCGCCTCCCCCCCCAAATGTTGCGTGAAAACCACTGATGGTTTTCCCAAAACCGCTTCTTCCCAAATTTGTGCCATATTTTAAATTTAAACCCTGGGTCTCTGTCTTGGCATAGAAACCCGTTCTCCGCTGCAAATTCCTCCATCCTCACTGCTCCAAAACACTTCCACGAACCTTCCAAAGCAATTTAAACCAACAAATCGTAGGATTTAAATAACGTTGTGTGTTTTTATGCAGGTTTAATGAAGATTAAGGTTAAAACCCTCCCACAGATGATTACAGTGTTATGGGCCAAGGATGACGATCCTCATGGCCCTTGATACAAATTCAAAGGGTTTGTGAGTTCTAATTACACTTTTTTTGGGAATTGATAAGTCATGATTATCGGTTTCCTAAACAAAAACTCCAACAAACCCTCTCCACACCTACAAACAGCAAACACAATCAGCATCAATTAATGAAAAAGAATCAGTGTTAAAAATGAAGATCAAAGGATAATTGAAGGATTAAGGGTTCTAGACAAAGCTTAAAGGATCAAGGCACAAATAAAACATCAAAGGCCTAATCTACAAATGAAGATCTCCAGAAAAGCCTCGAATGCCACATCACAGGGGTTAACTGAATCCCCAGCCTACCCAAAATGCCACCTTGCGGCCTTCTGCCTCAAAGGAATACCCATATCAAATCTCAGTCAGAAAACATTAAGGCCAAAGGTTGCTAACAGTTATTACAAGAAAAATCAAATATTTCACACTGACAACAAAGTTATTGTAAAAGATAAAAAGAGCCTTAAAGTCAATCTTTTCACCCACTAAGCCTAAAAAGCAGAAAACAGAGTTGATGAAACAGAGTTGTAAATTGAATGCTTTCCTGCCTTATGCCTTGCATGGTTTTCAAGGCTAGGAGTTGCATTTAGTATGGAATTAATGATATCTAACCCTAGAACTCTTCCACCTCCTCTTTCTTCTATAAATACTTCTGAAGAAGATGGTTGGTTGTTGGAATTTGATGTAATAGTTGTTGTATCGAATCATTGTTGAATGTAAATAAGTTTTGAAGCTCTGAAGCTCTGTTAAGTTATTGAAGAAGATAGGCCGAGAAGAGAATTTTTAAGCTATGATGAAACATTAGACATGTAGTTTGTAACTGGATTGACATCAATATACAAGCTGATTCATGGGATCCTGGTCTATACCATTGGTGATGTACCACTCATTGTACTTGTTTTCCTTCTTATGCTTTCCATAAAATTATTCATTTTTCTCTGATAAAGAGCAGCAAGCATAAAGCTAGGATTTACTGTCAAAAGTACCCTACTCTCACTAATAAGCTTTATCTTTATGTTTTCCTCCAATTGTGTATTTAAGAATGATTTAATACAGTCCAAACAGTCAAGGAATGTTGGTGAACCCATGTCTTACTCCCTAAACTCTAAACATTGTTCTTGAATTATTTTTTCATTACATGCTAAGTAGAGTTAAACTAGGAAAGTCTATGGTTTGCCCTGTCTTCTAGTTCTTTCTCCAAAGGTTGTTTGAAAGTTTCCCTAAGAGTATGCTAAAATCAAGCTTTGATTCTAATACATCTGACCTGATCTTAAGTTGAACTTTGTTTTTCTTATCTGTTTTCATCCCTTCTGAAAGTAGTCTAGTGAGATTACTGGATTGTTGTCTGATAAGTTAGCTTTAATACAAGCTTGTCCAAAGAATTCTATGGTTAGCCTTGTCCTTTGGCTGGTTTCAAACAGTTACTTAAAAAGGCTTTTCTTGTATGGACAGTTGATAAATCCTTGTTGAAATTATTGGCTTTTTCCACTTTCACAACACTTTTAATGTTCCATTCCATCATTTAATATAAATGATCTTTTGATATAGATGACTTGCCCCTTAGACCACTCTTGAAATTGTTGCACAATTAAACCCTTTTGTGACTCCATTGCCCAATGGTTTAAAATTTTTTCATACTAATCCTATCTGCTAAACACTTCTCAATACACTTGCATCTTCACTCTTCGGAACTCTTTCATTTTGTGATATTCCATCCAATTAAAGATCATACCCAACCAAACAAACAAAAAACCTTTGTACTTAATAACTAGCCTAATATCATACCAAAACCTTAAGAGATAAATCAATCTTTGCACTTATAGAGAGATCCCTCTCTGGATTCAGGAGGGCTAGATCCTAGAATCCCAAAGTGGTTCTAATGTAGGTTCTGCAGCGTTTGGTCTTGCCACTCTACTAAATTGCAGAGACACCAATAACCTGCATGGAATATTTCACTCCTTATGGGCATGATTTCCAGGAGGCTCTTACCAATATAGGTAAGGTGTTAAGGAAATGAATTCAGATGAATCTATCTCAGAGCCCTGAAAATTGTGAATTCTTGAAAAGGGCATGGATTATCTTGGAAAACGCCATATCTCAAGTAGGAATACAGCTAGACCCAAACAAAATCACCATTATAAAAAGGGTGCCTATTCCTCAAAATCGAAGAGATGTCAGGAGTTTCTAAGGTTTGGCTGGCTACTATAGGAGGTTCTTCAAGGACTTCAGCAAGGTGGGTTCCGCTTTATTTTGATTTATGGCCAAAGATTCTAAATTTTTTTGGTCAAATCTCAGTCAGGAAGCTTTTGATATCATCAAAGAAAAACTGACCACTTCCCCTATACTGCGAGGTCCCAATTGTGCTCTGCGATTCCACATCCACACTGATGCATAAGATAAAGTTGTGGGGGCAGCCTTGGGATAATTGGATGATAAAATACCCTATTGACATCTACTTCATGAGCAAGAACCTGTCTAAGGGAAAACTAAACTATACATTCATCGAGAATGAGCTTCTATCTATTGTCCATTCCTTAAACAAGTTCAGGCATTACATTACTAGGTATCAAACTTTTATACATAGTGACCATGAAACAATTAGGTATTTAGTGAACAAACCTCATGTCAATGCTAGAATCATTAGATGGTTATTATTGTTGCAGCAATTTGATTTGACCATTGTTGATAATACAGGAAAAGAAAATGTAGTTGCAGTTTTCTTATCTAGACTAACTTTACCTGCAAATGAGGAAGGGATGGTTGATGATCAACTTCTGGATGAAAACCTATTTTCTATCGCAGCACTCTCTCCTTGGTTTGCTAACATATCCAACTACCTAGCTGCTGAGAGGTTTCCTCCAAACCTTCCATCTAAAGAAAATATCAGAATTGTAAGAAAGTGTGCCCCTTCACTTGGATTGGTGGCAATATCTTCAAATTGGGATTGGATCAAATTATCAGGAGATGTGTCAGGGAAGAGGAGGTATTTGACATCATCTCATAATTTCATGATGGTCCCCATGGGGGCCATTTTTCTGCTAAGACGACAGCCTTCAAAGCCTTACAAGCTGGATACTATTGGCTTACTCTCCACCAAGATGTCAGGCGACACACTAGTAGATGTGATTAGTGTCAGAGGATGGGGAGACCTACACAGAGGGATGAAATTCCTTTAAAACCTCAGGTGGCCCTGGAGCCATTTGAAAAGTGAGGCATGGGATTCATTGGACCCATTGATACACCATCCGAGCAGAATAGATATACCATAGTCTGCTCCGATTACTTGACGAAGTGGGTTGAAACAAGGGATGTAAATGAAAAATAAAAATAAAAGGTACTTGAGTTTTTGAGAGACAATGTGTTCTACAAGTTTGGATATCCTAGGGAGGTAGTCATCGATCAGTGGGCTCAATTCACATCTCATCTCATTGAGAACCTCATGAGGCAACAAAAAATAAAGCATAAGACTTCTACTGCCTATCATCCTCAAGAAAATGCATAGGTGGAAGTGACAAATAGAGCCTTGGAAAAAATCCTTACCAAAGTTGTGAACAACAAAAGAAAAGATTGGGTATATAGATTGGTGGAGGCCACTTGGGCTTACAAAACCACCTGGAAGACAACTACAGGGTTTAATCCATATGATTTGTTTTATGGGAAGAAAGATTTTCTTTCCATTGAATTTGAGTATAACACCCTTATAATGGAAGCTCAGTTGTATTTGGACATCACAAAGGCACAACAAGAAAGATTGCTTCAGTTGAATGGTTTGTATGAGTTTAGGATGTAGGCCCTCCTTCATACAAAATTAATCCAGCTACAAAGGAAATTTTGGCATGACAAGCACATCAAAGAGAAGTAATTTCAAGAAGGGGATTGGGCTTTGCTCTATGACTCTAGATTGAAGGAATTCAAGGGGAATTTAATGACCAGATGGCTAGGACCCTATAAAGTGGAAAAATGTTATGAAAATGGGGCTGTTCAAATCACAACCATATATGAGGGGGGGATCCCTCTGCTTGTAAATGGTTACATGCTAAGAATGTACAAAAGGCCTTGGTCCAAGGCAGAATTCATCAACACAATAAACAGAGAGGTGAATGTAATTGGAAGCCTCATAGGTTCCAGTCCCTCAAATTCCTAGAAAAAGAAAAAAATAAATAAAGAGGCCTAGGTGAAAACCTAATGAGGCATCCAAGGCCAACTCCAAGGTTGAAAACCTCCATGAGGCAATCCTGGAGAAAAAAGAAAAAAAGGGGGGGGCGCGGACCAGAGAAATAAAACATCCTTGGGTGAAAACCTCTTGGAGAGACCCAAGGCAAGCTTATGGGGTGAAAAACTCTGCTAAGGAAGCCCACCTACCTTCACAAAAAGAGAAAAAGGAAAAATAAATACACAAAAAAAAAAATCTCTAACCTGCTTCTGTTTTACAGGTTGCTGAATAGGGTTGATATGAAAAAAATGGAGCAACATTCTTCCATCTCTCTCTCTCTCATTTAACTATTCACTCAACATCCAACCCCAGCACTCATTCCTCCTTCAATTTCTACCCCTAGGTGAGAAAAATTCGAATTTTCTCCTATCTTTGTGATGCTACAGGATGTCCTAAGAAGCTACAAGAAATCCTGAAAATCTACAGGAAGGATACCTGAGGCTAGATGCGATCACCCAAGACTCTCTGGCCCTAGAAAAGGCATAAAAATGTTTCCCCAACGATGCCTACCAACCCTAACCATCATACCATCCCATGCATGAAAAAACCCTTATCAAACCCTCTATTATGCCACTGTGAACCATCTTGTCCTAAAAATCACACATGGCCTCTTCTCCTATGCTTTTCTTCAACTAAACCACTCCATCGACATCCTAATACCACCCCCAACATCTCCACATCCTTTTCTCCCTTCTTCATGTCATTTTTAGCTCCAGATTTGTAACAGAGGGACTTCTACATGAAGATGATCACTTCCTGTAGCACACCTGTGCATGCACTAGAACTCTTCAAGGACCATCTAGCACATCAAGAGCAGTATAAGTATGTTTAATGTTTGATCCAGTAGATCACTATGGGACACCAAAAAGGAAGCTACACCAGTAAAACAACATTGGATCTCTAAGAGGTACCTGCAGAAGACACAACAAAGAAAAACATAGTAAGCACCTCACTCAAAAGATTAAAAAAAAACAACAAATAAAAAGAAGCCTTTGTGACCACTCCAGTGCTCCAACTCCATGTATCAAGGATCCTGCAACTCATCATCAACTAGGTAGCCTTAGGCATGACTCCCTCACCCTCTCACTATGCATCAATTGACTAAATGAATAAATTTCAAAGAGAGCGGTTTTAATAGGAAAAAATATGGCCAGTTAACTTGGCCACCCTCGACAGTGGAACTAGAAAAATTTGGTGAAGTTGCACGCCATGTAGATTTGTCATATCAGTGAAGAGGAGATAACATAAAGTGGGAGTTGATTATGAGGCAGGAGGAAATGATAGGATCGATTGGGACCAATGGTCCACATATGGAAACCTCATGCGAGGTACACATCACCACACTTCAAACCCGCTCTAATTAGCATAAAAAGTACTTTGGATCATTTCCCCTAACACTTATGCTCATTTCAAGATCAGTTAGCAAAAGGAAAAATCTGGGAGATCACTGAGGAGTTTCAATCACTGGTTGATTTTTGCATGCAGACAGTGCTACAAGAAGTTTCCAGGGATGCCATAGAGTGTTTAGGAGTGACATGCAAGACACCATTAGGGTATATTAGCACCACCACACCACACTTCAAGTCAGGAACTTCATAATTACAGAGGTAAGTGGCCATCACCCCATGAAATTCACAATAATTTTCATGGCAGTTTGCATACAGTAGAGCCATAATTAAGAAAATTAAAGAGTTGTATAAGGAGTTAAGGGTAATAAAACAAACATTTTGGGAAATTTAAGAGTCTTAAGGTCCCATATCACTAGTGATATTTGAAAACAAGCCACAGAAGAACACCTATCAGTCACAGTAAAAATATTGGGGGAGGTTTTAATAGGAGAGAAGCCAAAAACACAAAGAGAATTTGGCTACATCCTCATGTTGTTGATATCTTTAGAAATAATTAATGGATGGGTTTCTTCAAGCTCTTAAAAGGATACGATGATGAAGTGACTCAAGAGTTTGTAAAATGGCCTTGCGCTGTTACGTAGATAACAATGCCACCACAGTGATAAGAGGGATAGCAATAACTATCACCCCTGAGCTCATCGACAGAGTTACCACCTTACCCCTAGGGATCAAATGGAATATATAGGATAGGGTCTCTAGTATTGCTTCCAAGAATGTTTTCTTTCTGCCCAATGACGAACACATTGAAGAAAAGAATGGGGTAAGAAGGGAGAGTTTTCCTTACCCCTAGGATGAGGTGGCTTACCACATCATGAATTATATCTCTTGTGAGGGCATACCAAGTGTATTTTATGCATATCATTTTAGACTCCTGCATGAGATGAGATTCAAATACGATCTACCCTTGGATCAGATATTGAACATACCATATTTCCTTCTTCACTCCATCATAGATATGAGCCACAAGGTTAGGGAAGGAAAACATCAACACCCAACTCATCATGGTCTGATAAAACTCATAGTGTAATATGCTTTAAACAAACTCATAATTCTAGTGCCATGGTCCACTTTCATTGACATGGACAGGGAAGCTCTAATAGGGACACAAACCATCACCCCTGGAGAGACCCCTGGCTTAAACCTTGGAGAAAGGAACACTAAAACAAGGGAAGAAGAAACTATGAGGACAAAATAAGAAGAGGAGATGGAAGTAGAGGAAGAAAACACATAAGAGGCAGAAAATGAGAGAAATTTCAAGTAAAGGAGGAAGAAAAGAAGAAAGAGAAATAAGAAGAAAATATATAAAAGGAGGAGACTTTGAGGCCTAAGACAACAACTGATATCTCACCTCAACATACCAGTCTTTCACCAGGGGCTACAAAAAAAGAAGTGGATTCCACTTTTACCACTCTAAGCACCTGTGTGAAAACCAAAAGAAAGTGGAAGACTCCCATGTATTTCAGGACAAGGAAAAGCACAAGGGTAAGACAGGGGAGGCCTCAAACTCCAACCAAGAGCCCCATCACCATTGAAGAGTCGCCTAGCAAGAGCGAAGATTTAGGGCCAGAAGAAGGAAATATTCAAGAATTCACTTCTCCCAAAACAACATATAAGACACCAAGGACAAATGCAAGAAGGAAATCCTCTATATTAGCATCTCTAAAGCAAGCATAACTGGCCACAGACCTCCAAGGAGGAGAAAAAGAGATGTTATACGAAACTCAGACTGTGTTATAGGAAACTCATACTGTGATACAGGAAACTCGGACTCCGCTACACGAAAGTATGAATTTTCTACAGAAAGAGAAGAATGTCCAAGGGGATGAGAAAAAGGCTCAAATAGAAGGTCAAAGTCCTCAAATTGAAGAAAATAAGCCTCAATTTGAAGAACAAAATGCAGAACTAGAAGGGTAGAGTACCCAAGTTTAAGAATAAGAGGTTCAAATACAAGGGAAGAGTGCCCAAATTGAAGAAAAAATCCTCAAATAGAAGGGAAAAATGACCAAATTGAAGGAAAAAATGTATAGATAGAAGGGTAGAGTTCCCATGATGCAAAAAAAGAGATGAAGGGAGAGGCACAAATTGCAAAAAAACCTCTGCAAGTAGAAGCAACCTCTCCAAAAATTATCTAGAAAGACATCATATGATTCCAACAACCTACTCCATAACCCAGTTTAAGCTCTTATTATAAATAAATTGAAGGGGGGAGGCTAATCCCTCAGAAGTTCTCCATTCCCATCTTCTATGAGATAGAAAGAGAGAGGGGGCGCACCCATCAATGTATGCAAATTGAAAAATCCATAAATGTTGAAGATGTGGGAATAATGGAGGAAAAACTCAATGAGATGGGGAGGGACCTAGTTGATGTTAGGCTTAGAGAGGCAGTATTGAAAGAACATTTGAAAATGACACAATAAGAAAACATAATATTGATGGAACAATTGCAACAAGAGAACAAACAAATTGCCACTGGGATAGATCTTTCTATGGAGAAAATACAATACAGGCAGCCCTCAAATTATTATGCCACCTATTTGAAAGATAAATGGTTACAGTTTCAAATCAAAACCTTAGCACAATATGGTTCATTTCCCTTCCAAAACTATAGGAAATTCATTGATTTCTGCAGAAAAACCAGTATGGAAGAGAGAGCCAAGTTGGCAGAATTCACATGTACAACCTTATCCTAACTGATATGAACATCTGGGACCCAAATTCTAGGATGGGAGATATGCAATTGATGGCCTTAGCATATTGGGTGGCCAATGAAGAAACAAGGTCAGATCAAGTCAAGAGGGTAATGAGGAGAGAAGGAAAAGAACCCCTCCAAATCAAGGCAGAACTCATCAACCCTAGAGTTATCATAAACAATCACCAAATGATATCCAATTATGCTAGCCTTACAGATAAATACCTTGACACCCAAGTACAAGAACTTGCATAATTTGATGAAATATCTAGATTACTGGGAGAAGAGAGTGTAATGGCATGTCAGAGGAGATGGAATGACCTGCCATTGAGCTTAAGAAACCTAGAGTACCATACTCCAGAAAAATTTAGAGCTTCCTTGGAAAGAGCACCCTTATACAAAAGGGACATGCAGAGAATGAAGATATAGTGGATTGGATTAAAGCTCAACCCACCATTGCTGCTAGGGTTGAGTGAAATAAAAGAGAAAACCAAGGAACAAAAGGAATGGGAAGAAGCAGAAAATAAAGGAACCCCTTCAATTCTTCCTTGGGATATCATAGAAGCTACAAGAGCTCTAAAGGAAATCAAGAAAGAGGATTGAGTTGCTAAGAGGATGAGAAACCATTTAGTAGGGGGGTGATGATGAGGGGCATCATTAGGTATATTTTAAGGTGTTATAATGTCACCTTTTTAGATTATTTACTCTCTCTCACACACATTTAATTACATTTTTTCATATTTTTCTTAGTGATAATGGTGTAAAAAGGATTGTCATGACTTGAAGCCTAATATGGTTTAAATGCAGGAAATGAAGGGAATAATGCTATTTTTGGGTAAGATTCCATGTCAGGGCTCGGATTAGATAGTGAGGAGAAATCATAGGGAGGCTAACCACCTTCTTAACTCTTAGAATCAACTGATATCTCTTCAGATCCTCCTCCAACAACTCGAAGTCAAAGGCATCCGAGCAAGAGGATGATAAGAGGGATCCAAGCTCCACTTCTCTCGAGTTTCAAGGGAACAAAGACCTACTTTTTAGGGAGTTGTTGGTAGCTACCATCTTGCATAAATAGACAAGATTTATAGCTCATTAGGATTTAGATTTTATAGGCAGCTATAAAACTCTTAGCTCTGTATTAGGAATTTTTTACTTTCATTGTGAATGTAAGAGACTGGTTATGAAATAAGATGAGAATTTGGTTTCTTTCTCACTGATTTGATTTCATGGAGCTGAGCTTGTGGGTTAGGGCCTAATCCATGGGCTACAATCTCTCTTGTGTAGACTTGTTCCTTCCCTTTATGCTTCAAAAGTTGGTTACTTTCATTGCATTTTGTTACCATATAAAATATCAAAATTATGTTGCCAAGTATCTCTCTCTCACCTCTTCCATTGGAGCTTGAGGAGGAAGGTATTCCACCACAGACCAAACTTATTCAGTTTATGATTTCTTGGAAAAGTTAGGATATATTTTACTTTTCTTATCATGATTATGATGTAGTTTTAGAGGTAGACTTATGTTTCAAGTGCATAAGTAGTTCTAGTTAAATTCAACCCATATTTTCCACCATTTCTATGATAATTTTGTTAATGATGAATGCATGAGTATATGCCTTGTTTGCAGGATTGGTTAGAGAATCAGAGAATGAACCTTGTAGCACTATCATTATAATTTTTCACCCTCCATCAGTCACCTTCCATCCAAGTCACCCATGACCTTATTTTTGAGACCATCATCACACCAGTCAGTGAAACCTTCTTGGTGCAAGACATTCATTTTTGAGAGCTCTGAACTTGGCTGAGGGGGTTGGTCATCCTCCAATTCCTTGGATCCACTTTTCCCTCACCTTTCCTTTCCTTCCATAATTTCTGGCCTCCAAACCCTCTCAGCCTATTTCGTGTAGCATTACAGGACATCCTATAACAAAACATGAATTGTAATGTTCCCAAATTTTCCGATAATAATTTGGAACATTAATTTTTGCTAATTTTACCTAGGAGGAGAATAAATGGGTAAGGAGACCCATGCATAATAAAAATCTCAATAAACTCCCTCTAAGTATGGAAGGGGATCATCATTGGAGATGGTTTTCACACCCTCATGTGTGAACAGGGTTATTTTCAGGTGGACAAGGTCAAGTTTGACCATGTCAACAGCGTTGGGCCAAGAGGTGGAGCACACTTAGAGAAGCAGCGCAGTATGAATGAGGAAAGGGTTATTTGGTGGAGGAAACCCTAAAAGGAGTGGGACCCATGGAGAGGGGATCTCATTTGTTTAAAAAGGAGGACAAGGCAACCATTGTTTCTCATGCTTGTATTATTCATCTCAATTGTCCATTAGACAATTGTGAATTCTTTGTTGCTTAGAAAGAATTGCCTGAGGAATTCCTGTTTAGGATTCCTTCTCCTTCTGGAGAGGTATCTTGAGGGATTGTTCTTCATTTTCCTCACATCCAGGCTTGAGGCCAAGCATCCTCCATCAAGACAGCATTATTTCTACAGCAGATTAATGTTGTATTGTTGGGTGTTGCAGTGAGGGTTCACTACACCATCTCCTTCAGCTATTTTCAGAGGAGTCCCTATTCTCTTGGAGATATCAGATTGGAGGAATTCCAGAGCTCATTGTAGACTTTGGCATTAAGGCCAACTCATTCCATTGCCCTACAGTGCAGTTTCATCCAGTGACTGTGTTATTCTAGAGGAGCATTTGCAGTAGGGCTTTGCAGATACATTTGGAGGGGAAGATATTTAGTGGAGGGATCAACCTTTCACTTGAAAGATCCATTGGAGGTGGCAAATTCAGTTTGAGCATCAAATTCAACTATCTCCATCCAGTTCTATTTCTGAGTTGCTGCTGCTACCCAACAACTCCGACATTTCTGTAGAATTGCCATTTTGCATGTTTTGCAGCCAATCCTTTCAGGGATTGTGCATTATTCTTTCCAGGGGTTGAGATGTTGCTCCCCCTATTGTATTTGAGCCACATATTGACATATTTGTGTATTGACACTATTATGCAACAGTTTCCCTTCATGGACTGCGTTGTCATAGCTTGAGCATACATATGTAGCAGTGGTTTTCTTATGATTCATGTACTTGTCTCTTGAGGTTGAGCATTGCCTATCTTGTGTAGCATTTCCTCATGATCTTGTATGTATTTGTTTCTGCTATTATTTAATGAGAGGGCTATGATTTTCTCTTAAATTAATATGAGTTGAGTGTTGTTGTTGCTTCATTTTTGTGCTTGCATATTGTTGGAGCTCCAACTCTAGAATATCTTGAGATATTCTCATTGTTGTAGCATTTTCTTGATTTGGAACATTACAGTGGTATCAGAGCATGATCTCTGGCCTAGCGAGTGGATCTCAGCCATCATGCTATCAAGGAGAGAGAGGATGAAGACTCCATTATATGGAGAAAAGAGGGAAGAAAAGCTTACAAAGCTTCTTCCAAAATCTATACAGACCATTCATGAAGAATTTGAGAAGATAATGAGGGAGATTTGTAGAGGATCTCCAAGAGGGTTTGAAACTAAATCAAACTCTAGTTTTTCTTATAGAGAGTGTGAGCATGAAGCTACACCCTATAAGGTACAACGCAATCACATGGCCAACCTTGACATGGGAAGAAAAGAAAAAGGAGGAATGCCGAAGAAAGGAACTCTTAGAGGTTTCTTGCATGAGTATGAATCTCAAACTCAGAAGTTTAGAGATCATATTACTTTTCTGGAGTTTTGAAAGATCATGGTAAGGAGGAGAAAGCACCATGATGAGGATAGATTTCTTCTATCTATTTTTTATGGTTCCCCTACTTTTTCAGCCAGGGCTTGGATAGAAGAATTAGACACCTTTCTGCAGCAGCATCAGATTCCCAAAGATGAAGCCATCAGAGTAGTAGTGCTGCACTTGGGAGGTAAGGTCTATGCATGGTGGTTATTTGAGTCATTTACTTTGGAAAATGCAAATACCTCTTCCTATGCAATGTTCATTAGAAATTTGATGAAGAGATTTGGTAGGAGAAATTCTGAAACACATGTGGGGGAAACAAACACATTCAAACAAAAAAAACCCTTGCATGTGATGGAGGAAACCATAGACTCAAAAAAATTTCAGAGAACCATGACGGAGGATGATATCTTGCATGATGCTTTGTTGGAGGCAAGATCTTCATCTTGTATTTTGGCACAAGGAGGCAAAGAGATCCTTTTTCCCAAAGAGGATCCAATCATTGGAGGGTCTCCCACTCATGTTAAGAAAGCTGAGGGCAACAGCGCTGTCATTTCTAGAGTTGATCTAGTACCTCATGCAGAGGAAGGAGGATCTCCTGCTCCAACTGAAGGGATGCTTGCATCTTTGCAAGGAAGTCCCCAGGATCTCATACATGGAGGCCCAAGCACAATCAGTGAGCAGCATGATTGTGCAGCATTGCAGTTGGAAGGAGGAGGAAGGGAGAAAGAGCAGCATCAGGTGATGAGAGGCATACACCCTTCTCTATTATAGTGAGCTAGTGCAAAGAGGAGGGAGACTGTATTGCGTTTTGAGAGCAAGGGCAAGGTTTACCAAACATATGTGCAGTCCACTCTTGACATTGATGTCTCACTACATAGAGGCATTCCACCAGGGAGGCCACCAGATCTATCATTGATGAGAGACATTTTGTCTTTGGGTTCACCACTCTTTGGAATGTGGAGAGGTGAAGAGTTTGGAGGAGAAATTTTGCATGGAAGATATCAGGGTAGCGGATAGCAGCATGAGGGGAGCTACACATGCCAAATCACCAACGTTGTCTCTGAGGAGGATTGATCCTTACTGGAGATCTCAACTCTTAGTTGAGTACTCTAAGGATCTTGGTGCATGCATGACCCTTGATGACCCGGGGAGAGATGAAAGATACATTGTGGATGATATGGTCATCTATTCACATGACAGAGTCTTCTTGACTAGAGATTCTAGCCTCAAGGAGAAGCTGTTGCATACAGCACAGGAGGACTTATTTTCCATGCATTTTGATGCTTATCTTGCCTTGGTAGAGGAGTTCATTTGGGAGGGCATCCAACAGGACATACATCAGCATATGGAGAGATGCAGAGCCCGGATGATGATGAATAGGATGTCACAGCCACCTTCCTACTCATTGGGAGTAAGGGAGCAATTTCAGTTGAGCCATCTCAGCTCAAATCTTCGAGTACGTGATGGAGAATGTACAATTTCATCTTATGTTTTGTACTTCTTGTCTTTTTATGAGCAGCATATTATACCAAGGAGGATTATTCCTTCTTGCATATTGTATGATTATATATTTGAAGCCATTTGTAGCATTGAGATTGGATATCTCATTGGTGGTTTGGGGGAGAGGCCACATGATTCTTGGTGTGCACCATTGACACCAAATTGTACTTTCATATTTCCATCTTGTAAAATGATTGTGGCAGCAAACAAGTGGTTGGGAGAACACTTGTTTTTGTTTGATTTGATGTAGGAAAGGGATGCACTACTCTAGTTCCTTGTGTGGGACCTTGATCCAATATCCGGTTGTCATCTGGCAACTTGTTCTTATTGTACTATGCTTCCATGTATTGCTGACACGTTTATGTTCATGGGGAGATTTTATGGGAGAGTGGGCTGGAGATTGAGGATGCCCATTGGGAGCATGATTCTCCTTATTATACATGTTATACATTTTAGGAGGGACCATGGGCCAACCATGAGGGCCACATTACATTTCCTTTCTTCTTGTAGGAGGGACCACTTGAAGGACTTGAGAAGGCACTCCATGGATCATGAGGAGATGGAGGAGTTAGCACAGTCAACTCTTTTCCCTTTGAGGATGAGGGAAGACTCATTTATGAAACACTCCATTTATATGAGCAAAACATATGGTAAGAGTATTTTTGGATTGCATAGTGATTTTTCTATATATATAAACCTCTTAATCATATATGTGCAGGGATTTTCTCAAAGGAGGGATATTCTTCCTTCTAGATTTGATGGTCTACATAAGGCCATTTTGGATGATCACTCCCTAAGAGGATATGGGGAGGATACTTCTCATGGAGAACATACTTGCATTGCACACTATATCATTCACCTTCTCCAGACTTGGGAAGAGATTGGGGTAGCAAGAAAATGGTGGGGGAGGCCACCCATCATTTTATTTTCTATGGCAGTGGAGAGTCAAACTGACTTGGCTACATTTGAGGGACCATTGTCCTTCTCCTTTACTTCACATGGCAGCCAACATGATTCTCCTTATTTTTCCCTTGATTGATATTGCTAGAGCTTTTCTTGGGAGCATGATTGGAGGAGAGACACATTGGGTGAATGTGTCCTTTGAGGGAGAAATTCCTCCCACTTTTTGCACTACATGTTCTAAGGGGAACATGGGACATGATATGGTTACCTTAATAGCACATTTGTCACTTTATGAGGTGAGCCATATGATGGAGGAGATGCCATATGATGATTACTTCCAACTCATCACATATGAGATGATTTGGGCCAACATGTTTCATAACGCTGGAGGAGAGATCCTTAGAGGTCTAATCTTCATTTTTCCATTTGAGGGCAATGTCATTACAGCCCAGGATCAACACTTTCTCTACTTATCATGAGTGGGGAGAAGGACAGCGTGGGGTAGGCTACATTGTCTACCATGAGCATATTTTCATTCCACCTACTTTGCCGAAGCCAAAGGTGGAAGACAGTTTCCAGGAGTTGCCTAGTTGGGAGGTAACTCATTTAGCATGGATGATTTCTTGGGGGATGGAGGATCCACATGAGGAAGATGTTCCTCAACACTTTATAGACTCCATGTCTTGAGGAGAGGCTATCCAGTTCTGTCCTTGTAGCTTCTTGAGGACAAGCAACATTTGGGAGGGGAGGATTGTAATGTTCCCAAATTTTCTGACAATAATTTGAAACATTAATTTTTGCTGATTTCACCTTAGGAGGAGAATAAATGGGTAAGGAGACCCATGCATAATAAAAATCTCAATAAAATCCCTCTAATTATGGAATGGGATCATCATTGGAGCTATTTTTCACACCCTCATGTGTGAACAGGGTTATTTGCAAGTGGACCAAGTCAAGTTTGACTAAGTCAACAGCGTTGGGCCAAGAGGTGGAGCACACTTAGAGAAGCAGTGCAGTATGAATGAGGAAAGGGTTATTTGGTGGATGAAACCCTAAAAGGAGTGGGACCCATGGAGAGTGGCTCTCATTTATTTAAAAAGGAGGACAAGGCAACCATTGTTTCTTATGCTTGTATTATTCATCTCAATTGTCCATTAGACAATTGTGCATTCTTTGTTGCTTAGCAAGAATTGCCTGAGGAATTCCTGTTTAGGATTCCTTCTCCTTCTTGAGAGGTCTCTTGAGGGATTTTTATTCATTTTCCTCACATCCAGGCTTGAGGCCAAGCATCCTCCATCAAGACAGTGTTATTTTTGCAGTAGATTAATGTTGTATTGTTGGGTGTTGCAGTGAGGGTTCACTACACCATCTCCTTCAGCTATTTTCAGAGGAGGAGTCTCTATTCTCTTGGAGATATTAGATTGGAGGCATTCCGGAGCTCATTGTAGACTTTGGCATCAAGGCCAACTCATTCCATTGCCCTACAACGTAGTTTCATCCAGTGACTGCGTTATTCTAGAGGAGCATTTGCAGTAGGGCTTTGCAGATACATTTGGAGGGGAAGATCTTTGGTGGAGGGATCAGCCTTTCACTTGAAAGATCCATTGGAGGAGGCATATTTAGTTTGAGCATCAAATTCAACCATATCCATCCAGTTCTATTTTTGAGTTGCTGCTGCTACCCAGAAACTTCGGCGTTTCTGTAGAATTTCCATTTTGTATGTTTTGGAGCCAATCCTTTTAGGGCTTGCACATTATTGTTTCCAGGGGTTGAGATCTTGCTCCCCCTATTGTATTTGAGCCACATATTGACATATTTGTGTATTGACACTATTATGTAGCAGTTTCCCTTCATGGAATGCGCTGTCATAGCTTGATCATACATATGTAGCAGTGGTTTTCTTATGATTCATGTACTTGTCTCTTAAGGTTGAGCATTGCCTATCTTGTGTAGCATTTCCTCAAAATCTTGTATGTATTTGTTGTTGCTATTAATTAATGGGAGGGCTATGATTTTCTCTTACATTCATATGAGTTAAGTGTTGTTGCTGCTTCATTGTTGTGCTTGCATATTGCTGGAGCTCCAACCTAGAATATCTTGAGATATTCTCATTGTTGTAGCATTTTCCTGATTTGGAAAATTACATGAATTTTGTAGTAGCTTCCTGTAGCAGTGTTGAGGGCCCTCTCTTTCATCCGAAAATCACTCCTCCACCCCACCTAAGCCTATAAAATCCATTAGTATACCTCCAACTCTGAATCCTTTGTTCAGGAACGCCCTTAGGACACCGAAACTCCGTATTTTCTTGTTGTAAAACAAAGTAATTTAAAGTGTGATTAGTCCATCATAAGATCCATCCTTAGCAAAATAGTTAGCATGATTTATATAGAAGTTAGTTAGTCATTGATTCAACATGTGTGCAAGGATATATTAGCTCCTTATTTCAAGTTAATCAAGTAATCTAGACAATTAATGAAACTTATTATAATTTCCTTTCTTGTACTTAGAATAATGTTAATATTTCTTCATTGAAAAAGGATCATACCTTAAATAGATAAATGAGTGCAATCTAGTATGGTTTCTATGCTTGCCAATAGAGTAATGGTTATGATCTGCTTTCAATATTAGGTTGCAGTTAGAAGTGTGACAGGCTTCCTCTTTCAGAGTATCTGTATTTATTAGCACCTCATTAGATAACTAACATGAGGATGGCATGATTAGAGCTCATATGTTGTGCATATAGCACTATCACCTCCAAGTTTCTAAGAACCCCAGGTTGATAAGTAAATTTGAGTAGCCTCTGGGAGTTGAATGTTGAAATTTGGTTACCGGAGGACAAGTGGTTCCCTAAGGCTTTGATCTTTGGCCTAGGGAAAAGTGTCCAAAAGAATTTAATTTTTCTCCTAAAGTGACTTTATAATTTTATAAAGTCAAATCTAATTTAAAAGTGACTTTAAGTGATAAAGTTACTAAAGTCTAATTTAAAAGTGACTTTAAGTGATAAAGTTACTAAAGTCTAATTTTAAAGTGACTTTAATAAAGTCAATGTAAAATTAGA
Organism: Pinus albicaulis; assembly: GCA_034641835.2. Classification (NCBI taxonomy): domain Eukaryota; kingdom Viridiplantae; phylum Streptophyta; class Pinopsida; order Pinales; family Pinaceae; genus Pinus; species Pinus albicaulis. Next base: position 577,706,746 of record CM076571.1, on the reverse strand, counting down.
AAGGAAAAATGACTTTGGAAATAAATGACTAAGTGGGTCTTTATTAAAGTGGGGTGAATTAAAAAATAGAAAGTGAGATTTAAATGAGCATTTAATCTCAGCCCTAGATCTCAATCTATCTCAGCCATTGGATTTAGGGATTCCCAAAAAGTCACTTAGGGTTAGGTTAAAGGAGGAAAAGGAGGAAAAGATCATTCATTCTTTCATGAGCAGATTGAGAGAAGGAGAGCAAGAGAGCAAGGGAGATTTCTGGGCAGTGAGGAGAAGGAGGCAGCAACTTGGCACACTTTCCAAGGCAGCATTTCAGCAAGACCGTACAACTGAGTTAGCACAGTGAAAGGCAGAATTTTTGGGCACGGTTTTCTAGAAAAGGAGGCCGTACAGCAAGATTGGGCACATAAATCGAGGCAGCAGAGGGCTGTTCCATACAACAAAGTTCTGTTGTGTTTTTTGCACAAAAATCGAGATTTTGGACATCAGCATTTATTGTTGTTTGCACAGATTTTGAGGAGGCCGTACAACTACATTTATTGTAGATTTCTGGGCACGAAAATCGAGGAGGACGTACAACATTTATTGCTGTTATGTTTTTGCTGTTTGCACATTTTCCGAGGCGGTGGTTAAGCACGGAAAACAAGATAAGTTGTAAAGTCTGTTTACTGATTTTTTTTGCTGAATATTTCTCTCACTCTAAAAAGCATTTTCCAGAAATAAGGAGGAGCTTTCGAACTGGTTTTCTCCAAGAGTTGTAGGGGGTTTTTCCAGGGTCATGTTGACCAAAAATATATGTGTCAAAATGTGTGAATGACTGTTTTATGTGTGCTGATATTTATTTCTGCATTTTCCAGCATTCTGTAATTTTTCCAGAATTTGTGTTTTCAACAAAATTTATTTTCCAGCTTGTTAAATGTATGGATATGGGAAAGGGAATTTAACTATTTTGGAGTAATAAGGTGAAACTGAAAACCGGGGTGGGAAAACAGAAATTTTTACATGGTATTAGAGGTTGAGTGCTGAAGTGTAGTTTGGGACAGCAAGGAGAAAAATACAGCCAAATGATTTTTCACTCAGAAAATTCCAGCAAGCTGATTTTTTCACAAACAAAATTTTTACCTTTACTACAGCGGTGCTATTTTTCAGTTTTAGGACAACACGATGTCTTTGGGACTGAGGGTGGAGGATAGGTTGGATGGGCATACCAATTACAGTGTTTGGAAGGAGAGAATGCAGAGTATCTTTGAGGAGGTGGAAGTCTGGGACATAATGGTGCATACCGCACAAAACCCTGTAAATGTGCCTACTGATGCTACTCAGTTGGCAACATATAATAAAAAGAACAACACGGGTAAGAGACTGATTCTAGACGGAATCAAAGATCATTGCATTCCTCATGTGAGAGGAAAGAGAAATGCTCATGAGATGTGGACAGCATTGACCAACCTATACCAGAGTACCAATGAGAACCAAAAAATGGTCCTGAAGGAGAAGCTGAAGAACATTAAGATGGGTAAGACTGATAGTGCAGCTGGATATCTCACAAAGATTACTAATGTGAGAGATGAGTTGGCAGCGATTGGAGAGGCCATTCCACCCACTGAGTTGGTGCGGATTGCAGTGAATGGCCTCCCCCGTTCATGAATGAACTTTGCTGATGGAGTTTGTGCACGTGAGACCCTTCCCACATGGGAGAGGTTTTGAGATGATTGCATTCAGACAGAGATCAGGAAAGGTCAGCTTGGGGCAGCCAAGCCAGTTGAGCAGGATGAGGATGTAGCACTGTTGGCAGGACGTAGGAAAGGCAAAGGGAAGAAGCAGACTTCCACAAGAAATGGTGGGGGCAAAGGCAAAGGTAAAGGTAAACAGGATAACACATAGAAGGACTATTCCAAGGTGAAGTGTTGGAATTGTCAGAAGATGGGACACTATGCAGTTGTGTGTCTGGAGAAGAAGAAGAAGAAGGGGAAGAACCAGAGCATGGCAGCTTCAGCAGAGGTTGAGGACTTTGCAGATCGTTTTGACCGGGAGTTTGGGTTCACTGCGTGTGAGTCCTCTAGTGCGGGATCATCTGCCATAGAGGTTCAGAGGGAGCATGCATTTCCCTCGATTAGCGGAGCATCTTCGGGTATATGGTATGTGGACAGTGGGGCTTCACGTCACATGACAGGAGTCCGTGAGTACTTCTCAGAGCTTTCAGAGAGTGGCACTGATGTAGAGGTAGTACTCGGTGATGACAGAGTTGTTAGAGCAGTCGGTGTGGGAACATTGACATTTCAGAGGGAGTCCAAACCTCCCTTGAAGGTGTCAGATGTTCTTTATGTGCCAGGGATGAGGAAGAACCTCATATCCGTCTCAGCTTTGGAGGACAGAGGATATGAGATACTATTCAGGGGAGGACAGGTGTTGATGTATCCCAGAGGTACTCCAGCTGATTCAGCTAGAGTGATAGGTGTACGCCATGCAAAGGTGTACAAGTTTGCATTTCAGTCCCTTTTGGCATTGAGCAGTAGTACCGACAGCAGAGCTAGCAGTTCTGAGCAGTGTGAGATTTGGCACCGCAGGATGGGGCACATGTATCATGGAGCCTTGAGGACTTTGCGGGACATCACTACAGGTGTGCCAGATTTCAGTACTGATCACTTTGATACTTGCAGAGGATGTGCGATGGGCAAGTTTGCCAAATCCCCTTTTCCCAGCAGTGACAACAGAGCGACTGGGATACTTGATTTGATTCATTCCGATGTGAGCGGCCGGATGTCTCATGTTTCCTTGAGTGGATATGAGTACTATGTGTTATTCATTGATGATCACTCCAGGAGGACCTGGATTTATTTCTTGAAGACCAAGAGTGAGGTCTTCAAACGGTTTCAGGAGTTCAGAGCTCTTGTGGAGACACAGACAGTCGGAAGATCAAGTCCCTGAGGTCGGACAATGGGGGAGAGTACACCCTTGGAGAGTTTGTTGACTATTGTGCGGAGGCAGGCATTAGGAGGGAGCTCACTGTTCCTTACAACCCCCAGCAGAACGGGGTTGCGGAGAGGAAGAACAGATCCATCTGAGGGGCTGCCAAAGCCATGTTACATGATCAGGGGTTGCCATTGTTTTTGTGGGCAGAGGCCTGCAACACAGCTGTTTACTTGCAGAACAGGAGTCCGCATCGTGCCTTGGGGCACATGACTCCGGAGGAGGATTTTTCTGGAAAGAAGCCTGATATGGGTCATCTTCGTATCTTTGGGTGCATGACATACTCCTACATACCCAAGGAGAAGAGGACCAAACTAGAGCCCACCGCAGAGAAGGGTATCTTTGTGGGCTACAGTGAGACCTCCAAGGCCTTTCGGATTTACATTCTTGCACAGAGGAAAGTTGTTGTCAGGCGGGATGTGAAGTTCGAGGAGGACAGGGCCTTTAGGAGGTCACGGGAGTTAGAGTATCTGGATCAGCCAGACCCTCAGCAGCAGTTGAGTCAGTCGCAGGGATCCAGTGGGCAGGGATCAGGAGGATCCCGAGGTACATCTATGACGATGTCGTCCACAAGGTGCTGGCTCGCAGAGTCGCAGGGGTGGTGCTGCGGGCGCATGCGTGTGCGCCCACGAGCAACACTCGGGGGAGTCCACCGATGGATGACACACACGCACTCTCAACATCTACACTTCAAAGCAGCAGGAGGACATCGTACTGCATGGGGCGCCCAGGAGTTCAAGCTCCCCGAAGGCTGAGGAGCCCAGCGGAGTTTTATTCTCCGGCGGGAGAAGTGCACTCAGGGAAGAGGAAGCCCAAGTGGCTTCAGGATACCTTGAGAGATGCCACATCTGTTGCTGAGCCTAAGAGGCCGGTCAGAGAGAGCAGACCACCTGAGAGGTTTTGTAGCTATATGGCAATGGCTACCAACATCCTTGACTCTGAGCCTTCTAGCTATGAGGAGGCAGCTAGCCAGTAGGTCTAGAGAGAGGCCATGCAGGAGGAGTATTCTTCTATCATGAAGAATGATGTTTGGGAGGTGGTGCCGAGGCCTGAGGGCAAATCCGTGGTTACTTCCAGATGGCTTTACAAGGTAAAGCATGCTGCAGATGGCAGCATTGAGAAATTCAAAGCGAGGTTTGTGGCCAGAGGGTTCTCCCAGGTAGAGGGAGTTGATTATGAGGAGACCTTCGCTCCCGTGGCTCGATATACTTCGATCCGCTCCATTATATCGATAACAGCAGAGATGGGTTGGAAGATCCACCAGATGGATGTGAAGACCGCATTTCTCAATGGCTTCATACAGGAGGAGGTGTACATTGAGCAGCCACAGAGCTTTGAGGTGCATGGGAAGGAGTCCCATGTGTGCAGACTGAAGAAGGCCCTTTATGGCCTGAAGCAAGCTCCCAGAGCTTGGTACTCCAGGATAGATACTTACTTGCAGAAGATGGGTTTCACAAAGAGTGAGGCAGATCCGAACCTTTACTATATTGTGATAAGTGAGGAGCCTCTCATTCTGGTGCTGTATGTGGATGACTTGGTCATTACGAGTGCAGAGAGACTCATAGAGCACTGCAAGAGAGATCTTGCGGCGGAGTTTGAGATGAAGGACATTGGCTTGATGCATTACTTTTTGGGTTTGGAGGTGTGGCAGGAGGAGGGGCATTTATTCCTGGGGCAGGGGAAGTATATTGTGGATATCCTTAGTAGATTCCACATGGAGGATTGTAAACCCATGTCAACACCGATGATCACCAACTGGAAGAAGCTTCATGCTTCGGATTCTGAGTTGGTGGATCCCACATTGTATAGACATCTGATTAGTTCCTTGATGTATTTGGTCAACACTAGACCAGATATTTGTTTTGCAGTCAACACGATGAGTCAGTTTATGTGTGAGCCTAGGAAGGTTCACTGGGTGGCTGCAAAACACATTTTGCGGTACTTGCAGATTTTTGGGCACAAAAATCAAGGAGGATGTACAACATTTATTGTTGTTCTGTTTTTGCTGTTTGCACATTTTCTGAGGCGGTGGTTAGGCACGGAAAACGAGATAAGTTGTAAAGTTTGTTTGCTGATTTTTTTTTGCTGAATATTTCTCTCACTGTAAAAAGCATTTTCCAGAAATAAGAAGGATCTTTCGAACTGGTTTTCCCCAAGAGTTGTAGGGGGTTTTTCCAGGGTCATGTTGACCAAAAATATATGTGTCAAAATGTGTGAATGACTGTTTTATGTGTGCTGATATTTATTTCTGCTTTTTCCAGCATTCTGTAATTTTTCCAGAATTTGTGTTTTCAGCAAAATTTATTTTCCAGCTTGTTAAATGTATGGATATGGGAAAGGGCATTTAACTATTTTGGAGTAATAAGGTGAAACTAAAAACCGGGGTGGGAAAACATAAATTTTTACATTGAAACACTCTTGGTGCAATACCAGGTCTCTCCAGTATGTATACCGATTTCAGATATGTAATCAGATCTCTAAATGTCTCCATTTCAGGATCCTATCTCTTGATCCCTCCCTTTTTCCCCTCAATCGATGAGATAAGGTTGAAGTCCCTGCTAATAATACATAACTCATCCGAAAAAATATTTCTAATCTTTATTATATTTTGAAGGTGTTGTAGCTCCTAGAGACAGCCTTGGGATGTGAAGGACGAATGCCTAAGTCATCTTAAAGCCAAGAAGATTTAGAAAAACTTTCCATGGTCGGGGGTATAAGTCCTCTTGTTTATAAATGATTTTTAAAACTTCATAAAGTGGGACTGAGACCTCAGGAACAGAGATATACCAACAACAATACCCGAGAGTAAAACTATAAGGGTCTTATGAGTACATTATTGAAGATGAATCTGGATTTAAAAAGATGTGAGGAGGGCCAGATCATGGAACACAGTGCACAGTTATCAAAATATGAAAGTGTGGAAACAATTCTAGAAAATGGAGAAAGTATTAACTACAGATAGGCTTATTATCATATAAGAATCTATCACTAGATAATATTAGAAGAAAGGTGAGTAAATGAAGTGTAACATATGAACACAATATCAAAGCTCCGAGCCATATTTAAAGCACAATAGACTAAAAGACATGAGTATTTGGGACAGATAAATTCATTTCCAGTAAATCAAGCGCTTGAATTCCGGTAGCTTATAATATAAAAAGAGTGATGAAGTGCCAAAAAAATTGTATTTGAATATAACAGAGGGAATACAACCTATGATCGGTCTCACCAGGAATCCATCTTACAACAAAATAATTTCATTAGGTCTCCCAACGGGATTCTTCAACATAAAACACAAGAAGGCTTAAAAACTTTAAAAAAAGGTGGATTTACAATTAACAGTCTCTGTTCTGGAAAATCTGGAACCCTTCTATAGACTTAGGTTCTTTCTTTTATAACCCCCTGTTTACTGTTAGCATAAGATATTTTGGACCAACATTTGTTCACAGAAATATCTTTTTTCTGTTGCTTGTCTCTATCAGAATCAAAACTGATGATGAGGAAAAATGCCTCTCATCATCTCTGTAGTGGCCTTAACATAGGCACCGAACGAAAACAAAACAACTTAAACATAAAATAAAAATGCATAGGGTGAAATGACGATTTCACCCGATATTAAAAAGTAAAAATAACAAGTAAAAAGGCCACTAGGGCCAGATCATGATCATCATTTTTTAGAGGAATGAGGTGTAGCAGCTACCAGCTGATTTGGAAGCACCGATGATGTGGAAAAACCAGCTTTATGCTTCTGAGGAGGCGATGACTGAAGGGACGATATGATGATTGGTATATTTACGTACTCACTGCATTTCTGCCATATGGTAACCCCTGGCGGGGGCATAGTAGCAAAAATATCCACTAGGGCCTGTATGTCAGTCAATTCCGAGTAATCCACATATATGGCCAAGAATTGTTTGATCTGACAGAGAAGGGAAATCTCCTTGCCAAGGGCAATGATTATAGTCTCAACTTTCAGGCGAGTGGTTTTCTCATAGGGGAGATTTTTCTGATTCATAACCGCTGTCAGCTTCTCTTCATAATCAGTTAGGCCTGAGAATACGACAGTCGTAGGATCCCAGCATGATGGGAGGCCTACTTTAACAAGCTCATCCCACTCTTGCTCAAACTTCCCCACTCCATTAGCAACCTGCTCCATACCACTCAATGCATTTACCTGCACGGTCTCTTTCTCAATTACCCTTCTTATTTCTATCACTCCCCTGAAACGGTCCACAATCCCTTGGACAACCAACTCTTCAGAGCCCAATCCATTTAGGTAAGTAATATATTTCTTGGCCACGACCACCTTTGCCCTGGCTGCAACTTGTCCTTCCTGTAGCTTCCCTTTGAACAATCAGATAATATTTTTCTTCTCATTCATTAACATAATATAATTCCAACGCTTCCTTACCTCCGATATGATGTTGGTCCAGATGAGGCTCCTGGCTTCCAGGAGGGTTGCGTTTCCTTTCATCCGATTGTTTAGATCTTTCATGACTTTCTCCTGCTGAAGCTTCTCTCTCTTTTCTTCGTCCACCTCTTCTTGTAGGGCCGCTATTACTTTATTGTTTTGTTCCAACCTAGCCATCAACTCCTGAACTCTCTGTTGTGCTGTATGGGCTTGCTTTTCTGAGACCTGTAGGTCTGACAGAGCCTTGGTTAACTGTGTTGGAGTAGCACCTGTTGTATCAGAAGTTGGCATCACGCAGACATGAGTATCCCATTTGGCTTGCAATTAGGCCAATCTCTGTCTGAGGGCAGCCATTTATGCGACCGTTTTAGTATTCTCATCACTTTCTCGAGTGATGGTATCTGTGAGGGCCAATATTTATTTTTCCACCTGGGATAATTCCTCAGGCTGTATGTATTCCCCACGAGGAATGTTGAGCCTCCTCCTTAATTCTGAGTTTTCGACCTCTAAATCCAAGACGATTTTCCTCCGAATTCCTTCCTTATCGCTTCCTTTTTCGCTCATTATCCTTCTGAGATGGTGCAGGTTATTGCTAACCCCCCTGGCACTTGCGCTTTATTTTTTCTCATTCTTTAGCACCTCTTTGTATTTATCTTCCAGCGTCCTTAACGCGAGCGCGAGCTTCACACCCTCGTCCCTTAGCATGTCCCTGATGCATTGATGAAGGCCAAGTTTGTCGATTAAGGGGACCTTTGATAGATTCATAGCAACCTCCAGAGCTTTGTAGCTAACTTCATCAGCAGTAGGGTCTAGCACTGCCTCCGTGATAGCTATTATCATTTTTTCTTTATCCATATCCAGCTCTGAGGTGAGCCAGGTATGATACTTATCTATGAACCCAACCAGCTCTGCTCGAAGTTTCTCCCTTACTATCTTGTTCATGTTTCTGATTTCTTCCCTTACTTCGGCTCTGTTTACCGAAACAGCTTGTGATATCCCAGAGGGTTTGGAAGAGGAAGCACCATCATAATTAACTCTGAAACTGACCTTGCTCTTATCAGGCTCCCCGTATTTGATTAAATCCTCTTGAGGTGGCTCATCCCAGATGATCTCCACATCATCACTACTATGCTTCTTGGAGGGATGGGACCCCTCCCCTGTATCCAAACCTTTTGGCTCCTCTGAAAAATTTGCCTCATCAGTCTGCCCTTTCCTCCCTGTACCCGCTGAAGCGGTGTCACCCCTTCCTTCTGCAGCCAAAGATTCAGCCTCCATCTGCGAAACCAAGGGCCATGTGTCAAGGTTAGCTCTCCATTCAATGAAGGGCCTAGTCTCACGCACATATGCAGTGGACCTAATATTCCTTTTCCTATTAGAGAGAATTCCTTTTGGGTCATAGGGCCAGACTTTCTCCAACACTAAATCCATCCCCTGAAGTAGAGTCTCCACTGTGGAGAGGGTGTGTCTTGAGTTTACAATAAAAGGGTCGATGGTGGTAGGGAGCTTGAGGATATAGCCCTTCTTAGCGGGAATGAAGTGGAACTGGTTCGCTTTCATGGTTTGGCGAATGTATTCAAGGGTGAAAACCCACATAGCAAGGAACAACAGAAGGCAGTAGGGGGGTACATCTGCACCATAGATTTTGATCTTCGTGTAATCATCAAACAAATACCAATCTCGTGTGCTTTCCTCATCACCAAACTACAGCCAGTATTTCTGCTCAGGAAAAATCCTGGGCGGGGGGCTGTCGTGAAGTATGGTGTAGGCAATGGTCATGAACTCATTCAAAAACCTTGAGTAACCTCTCCCATTAGGCTGCTGACGTACTAAGACGTTCCACTCAAAGACGTTTCTTGGCTGGCTGTTCGTTCTTGAGATTTTTTCAAGGCCCAAAGCTTTGAACAGAAAAAATTAAAACACCAGTGAACAGAAACAGAAAGCCCCCGTAGAGGGTATTTCTTGAAACTGGGTCTGAATGGCCGAAGCCAAGAAAGTGGGGATATCCAAAACGACACTCAGCTAGGACATGAGCTAAAGGAGGGCTATGCACTATTTCGACACCCTCTCGACCTCTCTGAGACCTAGCAACCCTGAGATGAAAGTGAGAACAAGCTGAAGGCCTTCTGTAAATGCAGTTAAGGGTACCATGTCTGAAGACAGGATGGATGTGAGGCGGGCGTCTGAGATGGAGGAGAGGAATTCGCTCTGTTGTTTCCAGGGTAATTTGGAAAACTGATGAGATAAGGACAACTCTGTGAACTCGACATACTCCTGGATGTGTGGGAAACAGAGAGATTTTTTAATGAGCTCAGGGGATATACAGAAAACCTTGATTCCCTGAGCTGAAAGGAATACATCCCTGCGTTCGTCATAGGCGTCTCTGAGCCAACATATGAACTCAGTGACTAGAAAGGTGGGCGGAACGATTTGGTAATATAGGCCAGACCGAACGACTCTAAACTGGTCTTGGCCTTTCACATGGCTTTCTAATAGGTCGGGCCTGACATGGGAGACACTGAAAGGGTACTGCGGGTCGCAAATACGAGCCTGTGTATCAATGAGGGGCTCAGGTCTAGGGATGGCCCTAACTTCGCGGGCTTGAGGGGTTTCAGGTTCAGACTTTCTGGACTTGACTCTCCCGACGACCATTTTGAATGAGTAAAGCAGAAGGAAAACTATAAGGAACAGGAATGGCTAAATACCTGTGACCAATGCAGAAAACCCAAGAGGGAAAGCGAGGGGGGCTGAAAGCGACCTGGTGCTATAATCCAAGCTTAACTGTTAGGCGAGTTTGTAAAAACAAATAATTTACCACAAATGGGCATCAAGCAGGGTTAAACAGGCCATAGATTTACGAAAAACGAGGCTCGGGTAACAACTCGGAGGGCTGACGTCATAAGGACGTCGACACTAAGGCACATGGCATTGAGCTGTTGGCTGTTAGGAGCTGGGTAGCTGTGAGCCACAAGCCGAGTTAATACCGATACTAGTCGTGTACTAGCTTTCCTTACTTACCTTACCTTTTCTTTTGCGTGTGCCACCTGTTAGTCTCGAGGGGTCCACCGTAGAGTTCCGGTAGGGACTTGTGAATTCTCTCCACACTGCACCACTACCCCACGGAATGGCTGAAACCTGCCCCACCAACCAGTGACGTTATGGGTTTCCAGGGGTTAAAGCTCCGTTCCCCTTAAGCATTCCTTGGTGCCCTCGGAATCCATCCACGTGGCAGTGTTACTCGGTTTGTCCCATTGTTTGGCCCGCGGCTTCTCTTCTCAGCTATAACACACTATTTACTTCTTTTTCCGTGCTTTCTAGCATAAGGGGTGGGCATTGCATCTTTCCCTCATACCTATTGGTCCGCTCACACTTCCCAATACTATATCTTTGCTTATCTCAAGTTATATTTTTGCCAAACCTTGTGAGATGAGGGTTATCATAACAACAGAAGGAAAATGAATTTATCTCCTGGAATGTGAGGGCCATAGAAAATTGATAGGAGGGCCCAGTCTCGAGTTTGAATGTGTTTGAATCTCCCCAGGAAAATTCGAGGAATACTAACCCAGTGTTCAAAAATGATCTTGGAGTGATTCCAAAGAATGGAAAGCCCACCCATGCTTCCCCTTGCATATAAGGCCATCACCTCGTATGTGTGTCTCATAGTTCTTATAATTGCTTTTAGTATCTATTAAGACACCTTATTTTCTTGGAGAATCATAATATTATACCTTTCATGTTTTAATCTTCATTTCAAATATCTTTTCTTGCCTCGATTGTTGAGGTCTCTTACATTCCAGGAGATTACAATAATTAGGGAGATTTATTGGTTTGGTGGAAGACTGTCGAGAGCAACACCACCCTTCCCGAAGTAACCAATAGATCTTCAACCATCTGTATTGATTCATGTAGGTTCTTACGGCTCCATTTCTTTCCCCCTTTTCCTTGTCACCCTTGATCCATATTGTTACCAAGATGAGAGTTGGGTGGATCAAGAAGAATTTAGCTCTGCTTGGATTGGTATTGTTGAAATGTGTCGTGATAAAACTTATTTTGATCTTCTGGTATAAATCTCTCATCCAGATTTCACCATTCATTAATAAGCCTCTTCAACACTTGTTCCTTTATACTTAATTCATCCTTTGATCCATCAATCTCCATATTTTTCTGGTCCTTGGTAGGTTCATGATCTTCCTTTTTTGAGGGTTCTCCTTGAGCTTTCCATTCTAGCTTTGAAGTATTTTTTGGCAGAGCCTTAGCATTCACAATGTACTTTTGTTGATCTCTTTATTTTCAAATTTCACCACAGTCCTCAAAAACCTCATACCTATTCTAATTCTCCTGATTCTCCGTGGCGAGGTATAAGGGTTTGTGTGGGGGGGTTTTGCATGTCATTTTTTGTGGGAGACTTCTTGAAACCCTTCAATATCGTCTTGCGGCTGAGGCGATCCTTTGGGGAAGGATTTTTCCATAAGATCCATTTGATTCAAAGGAGATTCTTTGTATAGGTGTCCATATTCATGGCATCTTCAACAATGAAAAGGAATATGTTCATAGTCCAGTGTTGCTACCAAACCTCATCCTGTATTCAAGATCCACAAATTTAGGGAGAGACTTCATGATATTCATGTAGACACAAATTCAAGAATATGATGTGTATCGTTTACGGAGGGTAGAATCCACTACCTAGACAAATCTTCTAATAGAGTTACCTATGCCTTCTAGAATTTTTGGATCCCAGAAATAGACTAGTAGGGAAAAAATTCGAACCCAGACTGTAGCTACCATGAATTATTTCTGATATGGGTTGCAACATTCTTCCCAAAATCGCATGAAGAGGCCAACATTATAGTAGAAATATGGACCAATTTCTCTCCTTATCCTCCAAGTTGGTGAATATGACTGTGAAAAAACTTGGCTCCCAGTTTTAAGTCTATATGGCCTTTCAGATGCCATTTTAATTGCATCCACTTGATTCGATCCCTTTCTGAAGACCAAATACCAATGAACTTACAAATTAGGGCATGGTCCTTCATAAACTTGTGATAGTTCTCCAATTTATAGGATGGAATCACAAATATTGCTTTTTTGTTTACCCTGGGCATTGACCTCTGAGTAGGCCTTGCCACTATGCCCCTCACTACAAGGAAAATATCCTCTAGCGGAGGTTATAACGGAGATTTTTGGTGTTATAAAATTGGCCACAATTGTCAAAAAAACATTTTCTAAAACATATGTTTTTGGTAACAGAGGTTTTGGCGGAGCTTCTAATGGAATTTCAACACAACTAAAAAAACTCGGCGACTGAAGGTTGTTACAGATGTTTTTCTCATCGGTGCACTAATCAGGTGTCAATGCACCGGTGCGTTTTACAGTGAATGCACCAATACTGTAAACCTACCAAGCATAGAGAAGGAAAACAAATTTAGGACGCCCCGGGGTGTTTAGCAATGTCTTGGTGCGTGTCAGCCAGACAGTGACACCAGGGAAGTCGAAGGTGCTTGCACCGGGACATTCCATTTTGTATTGGTATTTTTGTAGTGCCAATAAGTCGTATCAACACACCGGTGCATAGTATTATACAAACACACCGGCACGCAGTGTCACACAAACTCACCGAGTATTCTAATTGGTATTGGTATTTGTACAGTGCCCATAGGTCGTAGAAACGCACTAGTGAGCAGTCTCACATAAACGCACTGGTGCGTAGTATGACACAAACACACTGAGCATTCTAATTGGTATTGGTATTTGTGCAGTGCTAATTGGTTGAAATTCATTGGTGCGCCTTAGCATACAAACGCACCAGTGCACAGGAACTAAAACACACCAGTGTTCATTTTGTATTTTTTAGAAACATAGCCCTGTGACAGTGTAATTATTGTGATTTTTTAAAATTCATTATTCATCAAAATTCGACACATATCTTATAACAGTATTCAAATCAATTAATTTTTTATTAGTGCATTTGAATGTGATGTTTGGATTAATTTGTTATATGATATCATAATTATTGTGATTTTTTTAAATTCATTATTCATCAAAAGTAGTCACATATCTTATAACAATATTCATATCATTTAAATTTCTATTAGTGCATTTGAATCTGATTTTTGGATTAATGTGTTATACCATATCATCGTATTTTACATCTCTTCATTATAATATTTAATCATCCATATATTTAAATAGTGGTGTTACAGTTCACAGCGACAATGGAGAATGCAATAGAATAAATTAAAACGTATTTTATTATATGTATATATGAATAAGACACTCTTTGTCATACAAAATGGGACAGTTGTTGGTATCCCTCTATCTTTCAATTGGGACACTATATCCATTACATTAAAAAAAATGTCTAATTTCACAGACAAATATTTCAAAAAATAGAACGCCTTGATTTGATATCCAAACATAATGATCATCATTCTTCGCTTGAACCGCTATCACTGCTTGAGCTAGTTCCATGACTTGGGTTATTTTGAGGAATGTTTTTTTCACGGTATCAATTTTCTTCTTCTTCTTCACCTTCCATATACAAACATAAAAATAAATTATAATGAGTGTATATACATTGGTGAGAATAATGAAAATTGCAATATTAAATAATATACATCAATGTAAATCGAAAAGAAATGATGTATCATAGCAAGAATTGACTCATGAACTATACACATTCTTTCAAAATCAAATTTCATGCCATGTTTCAACATTTCATTTGTTGGACCAATTCCATACTTTGTTTCCTACAAGTTTTATACCCCATAATAAACCATATATTTAATATATAAAATTATTTTGTTATATTAATTATAGACGGAGCTAAGTAAAACAATATCAGTAGATGCTTACAAATTCCACAATTAATTTATGATATGCCAACATATACTGACAACCCATATTTAACCCAATGTCAATTAATTTTCCTGTTAATTCTTCTTTTTAAGTTAGCACCTTTTTGAAGACATTCAATGATGATTGTTGTAAAACAACTTAAAATATACAAAAATGAAATCTAGTTAAGTTGTTATAAGGAAGTAACAATTGCTCACAAACTTAGATATCAACCCTTTTCTTCCTTGTCGTCCTGTTTTATGTGTTGAATGGGTTTCATTTTCTTTTCTTTTATGCAAGAAAAAAATTGAAAATTAATATTTAATGCTAAATTGTTTATTTATTGTACCTAATCAAAAAATTCAATGATTACATATTACATTTGAAGCACATTGTTGTTGAGATGGCTCCTCGTACAATGCAATTATGTCCATTTATTTGACCATCTCCTTGTACACTTTTTTTGACATTCCTACTGGCATATTTCTGATATCAGCTCGTTCATCCTTTGAGATTTTCTTAATCTTCCTAAAAATGTAACATGACAATAAACTATTTAATTTTTATATTGATATATGAAAAGTATAATACTCCAAAATAGGAAAAACAAGAAACTTGAACATAAAACTGGAAAATGCAGTAAACATCAACACATCAAATACATGAGCAGATCATTGAGCCATTTTATTATATGTAATAGTAGAAATGAAGTACAAGAAATTGAGGAAGAGAAACTCAAGCTAGGAAAAACAAGCCTGAAATGACCCTACACATCAAGACATGAAACATTGCTGCTGAAACAACTGTTGGAAGGCTATGACTGCGCAATACTGCTAGAAATTTGGAATGTGTAGATATGTTGATTGGGTGCTCATAAAATGCCCGGATTAGAGATCTGGGATTTCCAGCACAATTCCAAGATAACCCAGAAAGGGTTTCCGGAAATAACAAGAATGAAAAATGCAGCCCTAGGGCTGAATTACACTCTGTAGCTAGGTAACTACCGAGAGGTGGCTGATCTGATGAGAAAATATTTGATACTCCTCCCCATTGACTTTCTAGATGAAGGGTTGCTCCCCTCACTGGATGATAAACTCAAAAACTTGGGTTATTAACCCTCCACTGAATCTACCCTCCTAGATTGCGCAATTCCTGAAAGAGACTGTGCTACTCAAGGTGGATGAAGATTAGCCTGATGTTGGATGGTGGAATATAGCTCAAAGAACCTCTCCTGAGTGGGCACTCGAAGTCCCCTGAGGATTAGGGTGGGATTTCCTCTCGGAAACACCCTTGTGCTAAACAACACAACAAAATCCGCTAAACAGCTGAAGCATGCAAAATTCATAAAAGACAATACATAAACAATATTCAAAATGATTTCTATGGCTGCCATCCCCTTCCTTATATGATTTGTGAGCCTCCAATCCCTTGGCTCCACTCAATAATGATGCTAATATGACGCAACCTCTCAGCTACATTTAACCACATTAGACATTCCTACTCATGTAAAATGCATGTCAACTGAATGCCAAATACATATCTCAGGAATTTTATTCTCTTTAAATTGTTTCAATGGTGAAACTCCTTTTTGTTCAAACTATTCACCCTTTCAATCTCTGTTCTGAAGCATTTATTTATTATTAAAACCCACTTTATTTAGACCTTAAACCTTTGAATTAGACTTACATGGAAACTCTACCCATCCATTTCTTCACTTTATAAAACCTTTATTGGAAGCATTTTCTTTTCGGGCTTTTCTCTTATAACTCTACACTTTAGAAACAAATTATAACGTACTCGAATTTATACATTTATCAGAATTTCGTTAACCTCAACACTATGTTATCTCCCATGGAATAACATAAACCTTTGCACATATTTAAATATCCTCTCTTAGCTCAATTACTGAGGTTCCCTTAGCTTCAAATTTCCACCTTATAATTTGTTGTCTCAGATCCAAAGCACATTAAATCCCTTTCTATAAAACTATCGCATCCAAACTTAAGTTTAAAGCACCTGCATCTAATTATGCAAAAAACCTTGGATCAAAGACTTTGACACGAGGACCATCAGATAAATCAAATGCTGGATGATCAACTTAGATTATAAAATCGAATTTACAATCTATCACGTCCATTTTAGAGGTTATATAACACGCAGTTTCTTATGTGATATCCATCGATTCTTCTTAATGGACGGATCTCCAACTTCCAAGTCTCTATTTAATAGATTCATATTTGGCTGAATATTTTAGTTCATGCAAAATGTGAATATGTCGGATCGCAGATTAGTGGATTCAATTTCTCTTAGACTCTCTACGCATTCAGTCATCCCATTTCTTCAAATTCTCCAGCTTTGACACTCTTGCAAGGTTATTCCTCTTAAAAACCACGAATTTGACATATCAACAATTGATAATTTCTAAATCAATAATAAAATAAAATCATTCCACTTTCACTTTAATGCGAGATTTGATTGAAAATATACACACAGGAATTGATTAAACAGAGTTCGAACTGAATCAAACAAACTCAGAAATCGAGTTTCTATATATATAAACAATTATTTACACAGAGTTCTTCTCTCTAGCCTGATTTTCTAATATGCTGCCTCTTCCCCTAATCTATGACTCGTAGGCTTAACAATCCAAACTTATTCTATCTATCTAAATCCTACTATGCATACACTCCCATCTTCACGCCTTTGAGGCTTATAATTTATACAAATGGATTCTACAATCAATTTTGATTTAAATCCAAAACTTGGTCAACAAACTCCTAAATATCCTCTAAGTCTGTTTTTTACTCAACTAATCCCTAAGGATCCCTTTCAAATCCCCAGATTCATGAAACCAATTCCTAATCTAGGATTTACAATAAATTCCTAAATCTCTCATGTTCTCCAACATTTGAGAACATTTACAAAATTTCACACCAATTAAATCTTATTCTAAAATATCTCTCATTAAAATCACTCAAACTCTAAATAATTATTTTAATTTGTTACATAGGAATCCAACTTCTTAGAAAATACAAGACCCCCTATATCTACTAGAATATAATGAATTTCTGAGCTAGATGGTCCTGCATCAGACTCCCAAAGTAGAAAATAATCATGATCTCCTGATCATGTGCTTCCGACCTTTGTCCTCCTGGATCTCATACTTTGTTCTGTAACTTGTATTTGGCTGTTGCTGTTTTTTGTTTCATCTTATTCTCTTTGTCAACCAAATTAAATTTATGATTGATTACTTTTTTTGTTTTTGTCCATCTCTTCCATCTGGACTGCGTCATCATTAATTGCCATAATTCTTCAATCTCTGTCTCCAGCATATCGTTGGACTGATACTCATTGTGCCATTCACAACTATCTCCTTCTCTTTGCTTCAATTTGTTGTTGTTGTTTACTAACTCTTGCATCTTTACTTTCTGCAATTCTTCAAGCTCTTTGTCTTTCACGATTGAATCTTTCTTCATTGAATTCTGATTTTCCAGCATTCTCCCCAGCACTCTAATATCTCTATTCCACTCATCTTCAAACTGTTGTTTGTTATCTTCTCATTGAAGTTGTTGGAGTCTTACTGTCACCCTTTCATCCTTACCCTCTTGTTGCTTTCCAAACAACTTTTGTTCAATATCTGCAAATTTATTTTCAAAAAATAAATTGTCTTCCAATTTCCTTTGTACTTGATTCCTTTTAAATACATCACTATGTTGTTCATCAAATTCAACATATTTCCCATCCCCTTCTTTGAGAACCTTCAGTGATTGTTCTTCACTTCCTTGACTACTTTGGACAGTCAATTTAGCTTCTTCATGCATGGTATCTTCATGCTTTACATTTTCCTCATCATCATGTCTAATCTAGTAACTTCTAGTCTTCTTCAGTTCTAAAACTGACTCTTCAACTTGAAACATGTCTGTCTCATTTTCATCAAAACCTGTAATCACAAAACAATCATTAAAATCAAAAGCATAAAAACTTTGTGTCTCTTTTTCTTCTGGCAACATTTCATCTTGCTGCTCTGATTGTTTCTCTTCCATCAACACTTCAGTATGTTGATTCTCCAAAGAATTCTCTAAAGGACTCTCAAAACTGTCAATAAGTCTTTTCTTCACATCATCTAATAATGTCTCTCTGCTCTTGTTTACTGTAATGAGATTCTTTCTTTGTAATATCAATTTTTTGAACTTCCATTATCATTCTCTTATGATTGTCATTCATGACAATTTCTTTGTCTTCATTTTTCAGCAATTTATCCTGAGTATATATCCTCTGCTTTTCCAACTTTCTTCTTTGAAGATCTAACTTTTTATATAACTCAATAATCTCAATCGGAGTAGAATTTGGAAAATCTACACAGTTTCAGTACCTTCACTTGTTGGTACACCTTCATCAAATGATTCTTCTTCTTCTGATAAATTTAAATTATCATGCTTAAGAATTTCCAACTCATTAGGTACAATAAATACCTTTTCCTCATATCTGTTATTCAAATATTTACTGTTATCAGCTACAATATTTTGTTGCATATTTCTATTAGACCTTTCTGTTTCCTTCTGAAATTTTGTTATCTCAGTCTTAATCTGAAAAGATTTTAAATTATGCTCCTTCTTCTTAACAAACTCTAAAGTTTTTTCATCATCTTGTGATGTACCTGCAATCATACACAATTCATTAATATTAAAACCAAGAAGCTTTTCAACCTTTGTTAATATTCCAGTCATACACTCTTCATCAGAGTTATCATCATAGTTCACAAATTATCTACTATATTTTCCTTCAATTTTTTTATCACTTTCTTCAGCAATTGTCTTTTGTTGTAGTTTAAATTCTTCGAATTGTTCTGAACTATTCCAATAGTCTATGATATCTTTCTCATTGTCCTCTTCACCCAGAATTTCCTCCTGTTTTGGTCTACAAATGGAAACTTCCATTTCTAACTCTAATTCTCTGAGTTTTTCTACCAACCACTTCATTTGTTTCTATCCTAGCGTTCTCTATAGTTTAGACCATTTCACTGTCCTTTTCTTCAAGACCCAACCTTGCCTTTAGTTTTCCTCTATCAGCATTGTTAACACATCAAATTATTTTCTTATTTCAACCAACTCTTTGTCATGCTCCTCTTAACTCATCCGGTTCTTGTGGATTGTTTTAGCACTCTTTTCCTTCATCTTGTACTTTTCTTCCGAACCTTCTCTATGACTTCCCATATCCATCTTCACTTCTGTGTGAGCTTCTATACCTGCAACCAATCAAATTCCTTCTGAGTTTATCTTCTCACCAAAATTCTCCACTGTCTAGTTTCCAAGTCCTCTTCTCCTTAGAACTTGCACTGAGCAATCTTACTCTCTTCTCTAGTTGCTACACTCACTTCATTTAAAGACACCACTGTCCTTGTATATTCCAAGCCTTAGCTAGAATAAGGTTCAGTTAAAATTTCTAAGAACTTTCAAAAGTTCTTCCTACAGTTTTACTACTGTAGTCTTATGCCAAACTTTGCCATTCATTCAACTGTTGCAAACTTTCATACCCTTGCAATAATTTTATGTCTCGGCTGGTTGTCTCCTGCAACATGCAACTTCTTTGATCTATTTCAATCTGTAAAATATCATTAGTTAATCAAAACTTATGCATACAATCTTTCCAACATCACCTATCTTTAGAATCTCCAATATTCGAATGGATCTCCATTCTTCTCGAGAAATCAACCATTGTTTTTCTAGATTTTACTATTTGACTTTTCTTTCTGTTTTGCAGTTGTCACTATCCCTTCATAAACAAATTTCTCAATTTGTCATTTCAATAATTTGATCTACTTCTCTCAAAGTAGATTTTCTCTTCTTCACTCAATCAGATTCAAATCTAATTCTCCTCTTGCTTCCTGTCATCACCATTTTACCTGTATACATACTTTCAAAACATAACTCTGTTCTTATTTCCTTTCACCAAATCTTCTTGTTCGGCTCTTATACCAAATGACGCAACTTCTCAGCTGCATTTAACCACATTAGACATTCCTACTCATGTAAAATGCATGTCAACTGAATGTCAAATACATATCTTAGGAATTTTATTCTCTTTAAATTGTTTTGATTGTGAAACTCCTTTTCGTTCAAACTATTCACCCTTTCAATATTTGTTCTGAAGCATTTCTTTATTATTAAAACCCACTTTATTTAGACCTTAAATCTTTGAATTAAACTTACATGGAAACTCTACCCATCCATTTCTTCACTTTATAAAACCTGTATTGGAAGCATTTTCCTTTCAGGCTTTTCTCTTATAACTATACACTTTAGAAACGAATTATAACATACTCGAATTTATACATTTATCGAAATGTCGTTAACCTCAACACTATGTTTTCTCTCATGTAATAACATAAACCTTTGCACATATTTAAATCTCTACTCTTAGCTCAATTACTGAGGTTACCTTAGCTTCAAATTTCCACCTTCTAATATGTTGTCTCAGATCCAAAGCACATTAAATCCCTTTCTATAAAACTATCGCATCGGACTTAAGTTTAAAGCACCTGCATCTAATTATGCGAAAGCCCTTGGATCAAAGACTTTGACATGAGGGTTGTCAGATAAATCAAATGTTGGACGGTCAACCTAGATTATAAAATCGGATTTATCATTTATCGCATCCATTTCAGAGGTTATATAACGCACAGTTTCTTATGTGATATCCGTCAATTATTCTTAATGGACGGATCTCCAACTTCCAAGTCTCTATTCAATAGATTCAGATCTAGCTGAATATTTTAATTCCTAAAAAATGTGAATATGTCAGATCGCAGATCAATGGATTTGATTTATCTTACACTCTCTACGCATTCAGTCATCCCATTTCTTCAAATTCTCCAGATTTGTCACTCTTGCAAGGTTATTCCTCTTAAAAACTATGGATTTGACATATCAATAATTGCTAATTTCTAAATCAATAATAAAATAAAACCATTCCACTTTCACTTTCATGCGAGATTTGAATGAAAACACACACATAGGAATTGATTAAACAGAGTTCGAACTAAATCAAACAAACTCAGAAACCGAGTTTCTATATATACAAACAACTATTTACATAGAGTTCTTCTCTCTGGCCCGATTTTCTAATCAGTCGCCTCTTCCCCTACTCTTTGCCCCATAAGCTTCACAATCCAAACTTATTCTATCTATCTAAATCCTACTCTGCATACACGCCCCTCTTCACACCTTTGATGCTTATAATTTATACAAATGGATTCTACAATCAATTTTGATTTAGATCCAAAACTTGCTCAACAAACTCCTAAATATCCTCCAAGTCCTTTTTTTACTCAACTAATCCCTAAGGATCCTTTCAAATCCCCAAATTCATGAAACCAATTCCTAATCTAGGATTTACAATAAATTCCTAAATCTCTCATGTTCTCCAACATTCGAGAACAACTACAAAATTCCTCACCAATTAAATCTTATTTTAAAATATCTCTCATTAAAATCACTCAAACTCTAAATAATTATTTTAATTTGTTACATAGGAATCCAACTTCTTAGAAAATACAAGACCCCCTATATATACTAGAATATAATGAATTTCTAAGCGAGATGCTCCTGCATCATAATCTCATGAAGATCTCCTCCCATTATGACTGTGTTTTCCTCCACTGTCTCCAGTACCTCCATGACTGCGCTATTGATTTGGTTAAATTGACCCCATCCACATGCATTGACCCACATTCACACCAAGGAGTGGTTTATTCATCTTGCTCCTATCTAGATGCACTAATCCACATTCACATTAGAAGTGGTTTTATTCCTACTAAATAGATTTATGGGTCCCTCTACCCTCTTATTCACCTATCTTATTGACAAAAACAAAATTTAATATTCAAACTAGCCAAAAGATAATTAGGAATGTTACAGTCCACCCTTCTCAAATGTTGCTTGTCCTCAAGCAACTACAAGGATGGATGTTGCAAAATAATCTCCTTCCCAAGTAGCATCCTCATCCAGTAGATTCCTCCATCGAATCAGATATTTTTTAACCACCATGTTCCTTAGCTGCATCTCCCGAGGATCCGCGATAGCTTCTGGTTGTAAAACCAGATGGCCCTCATCATAAATAGGTGGGAGATCCATAGTAGCAACTACATGCTGTCCAATGGCCTTCTTGAAGCATGATTTATGAAAAATATCATAGACCTTACTCCCAATAGGGAGCTCCAACTCATATGCTACTTCCCCAACACGATGGATCACCTTGTATGGCCCATAGAAAATGGGATTATGCTTCTTAGTCCCCTTCTCCTCCCATATAGATTGTTTGCAAGGATGAAGATGTAGATATACCAAATCATTCACCTCAAACTGTCCCTCCACCTTACCATGATCTGCATATAACTTCTGTTGATTTTGGGTTGTAGCAATGTTGTCCTTAAGAGTATGGAATATATCCTAACTCTCTTGGATCCAATATTTGGCTCTGGGATCCTTGCTTGCCCCAAACATCATACAAACCAATGATAGAGCACCATAACCATATAGAACCCAAAATGGAGGCATACTGATCGACATATGATATGTTGGATTGTAACAATATTCTCCCAAGTGGAGCCAGCGCAGCCGTGCTCTCTGTTGCCCCGGAGCATAGTTTCACAAGTATATTCCCAACCACTTGTTTACTACCTCTGTCTGCCTATTTTTTGGGGGGTGATAACCAATACTCGATGTCAACTACATACCCTCTTAACGGAAAAAATCCTGCCAAAAGTAATCCATGAAGAGACTTTCACTATTGCTGACTACGGTCTTAGGAAGACCATGAAGTCTGAAAACATCTCTACGGAAAAGCTTGGCCACTTGTGAAGCAGTGTACTGTGAAGAGATGGAAAATAAATGTGAACACTTTTTAGTCGACCAATGACCACAAAGATACAATCCTTACCTTGTACTACTAGCGAACTGGTAATGAAATCCATAGAAGCGCTCTCCCATCCCCCTTCCAGAATAGGAAGTGGTTGTAACAACCCTGCAGGATGGTTGTTATTTCCTTCATTCTATTGGAAAAATACACACTTTCTAATGTTTTGGTGCACATCCTCCTCGAGACCCTTCCATGAGAATCTATCCCTAATGGCCCGATGTGTCTTTGTGAAACCTTGGTGGCCTGAGAGTTGTTGCCCCTCTTGCAACTGCTTCTGCTCAAGAAAATACAGAAGATTGTGGTGGTCAATCTTCACTTGGGAACTGCTTCCTACCCAATATTGCATGAATTTGGCCAATACATGCATGAGGGCTAGAAACTCCTTCTCATGTGGTAGCCTCTTCTGATGCTCAAAGGTTATGGGATGGCCTCCTTGAATCAAGGTTGTGCCAACACCCTCCCCATGTAGCATCACATTTAAGCACAAAGAGTTGGGTAAAATCTGACAATACCAACACAGGACAAAGGCTCATCACCTCCTTGCCAATTAGGGGAATTTTGAGGTCTAAAAGGGGCCTCATAAGAAAAATGCACAACCAAAATAAACTTTATGAGAACCAATAGAATTCAAGATGATGATGTCAACCATGGGGGATGATTCATCATTTTTGGAGTAAAAAGTAAAAAGATTAAAAAATAATAAAACTATTTTTTCAACTCGTATTTTCAACTTACCTCCCTAAAGGTTTACTAAAACTTCGAGCGGGAGTACTTGTTGGATGCAAAATTTAATTCCTCATCCAAGGAGTACTCATGTTGCATACTTTTGATGGACCCTATTACACGAAAAATGAGAAATATATGAAAACACGTGATTGCAATCATGTATTTCTCTTTTTTCGTGTAGCAGAGTCCATCAAAAGTATGAAACATGGGTACTCCTTAGATGAGAAATTAACTTTTTCATCCAACAAGTATTCCTACTCAAAATTTGAGTAAAACTTTAGGGAGATAAGTTCAAAATACGAGTTGAAAAAGTAGTTTTTTCTTTTTTCCTTCTAAAATTTGATGTTGTAATCAAATATTATTTTCTTATTTCCACTATTATTTTTTAATTTCCTTAGGAGGCCCATTTTAGACCTAAAAATTCCCCCAATGAGCCTATCAAAGGCCCTTTGTGTAGTGTTTTTCCAACCAAAGGCTCCCCTCTTGGTCAGATCTGTGAGTGGGGCTGCTAGTTGTGAGAACCCTTCAATAAACTTCTAGTCCAATGGCCTCCCTAGTGCAATGCCTCCAAATACTGTAGCATAATGGTATAGAATAGACTGCATATCTCAGTAGACTAATATTTCCTTGCCTCCCACCTCTAACTTACACAGTTCTAATGCCCATGTTATGCCTTCTCTGTGCAAATCAACCTCCATCTTATATGCAGAGACTTCCTGAGGTGGATAGGTGTGCATGCCCCTGATCATTTTGTGCTTACCTATCTCCTTATTTGTCGATTCCATCTTTAAGGTCTCCCAGTCTATGGTGACCTTCCCTAGTGTTATCAACCACTTTACTCCCAATATCACATTAGAGTCACGAATATCGACCACAAAGAAGTGATCTGTCAATGTGCATGTTCCCATGGTTACACTCAATGCCGAAACATACTTCATACGTTGCATGGTTCTAGCTCCTCCAACCAAAACTGAGAATCCTTCAAAATAATATGTGGTTATATCTCTCTTCTGCACTAGTTGGGCATCAACAAAATTGTGGGTAGCCCCGCTATCTATCAATACTGACACCCGATGCCCCTGAATTGTGCCTCGAACACTCAATTTCAGATACTTGGGCACTCCCCGCAAAGATGCAAGGGCTCCCCTAATGGGAGAAAATGCTCCATTTCTACCCCCTGTTGGTGGTGCATCCTCTCTGTGTGCCACGGCACTGATATCCCCTTCTGACTCCTCTTCTTCCTCCTCTTCACTATCACAGAATACTTCAATATAGTGTGCCTTTCATGTAACACACTGATTCCCAAGTGCCCCTGGTTCTTGGCAAGTGAAGCAAAGCTTCCTCCTCCTCAAATGTCTTCGGATATCATCACTAAGAGCTCCTTTGCCTAGGTTCTCCCTAGGGGGAGGAACCTTCTCATCTTTCCCCTTTGACTGAAACATGAGTTTTTGCTGGAATAGAGTTCTTGCCCTTGGCAAAGAATCTTGTAAGTCCCTATCCCTCTCAATGTCATCTTGGAGTGAGTTTTCCTAGAGGATTTCACCAACCCATGAAAAGAATTTCCTAGCCCATCGATGAACATGTACACTCTCCTAGATGTAGACAGATTTGGCACCATGACGGAAAGTTTAAGGAATTCAGAGATGTAAGTCTCTAGATTTCCTGACTACTTGAGCTTAGCTAGCTCAACAAAATTTTCCTCTAGATTACTCCGGTCAAATCTTTCTACCAATCTCTGAGTGAAATCTACAGATGCATTCACACCTGCATGCCCCAATGTAGATAGACCATGAAACCACCATTCATGTGCTTCACCTTCAAGATGCAACACTGCTATCTTACTGGCTTCAATCTCTGATACTGGGTTCAACTAGAAATAAATGTCTAATTTTACCACCCAAGCCTTGGTTGCACACTTGGATGACCCATCAAAAGCGGGCAGAAATAATCTACCCATGGTACACTGCAGATCATTGTTTTGCATGTATCCTCCACTTCTATTGTTATTTCGAGGTCTGCTATTATCCTTAATCTGACATAACTCTTGGAAGTTCATATTCTCTTTGAACCTTTGAGATTGAGATTCATATTCTAGGAAGTAATCACCAAGAGCATTATGCTCTTGGGGTCCTCTAGCCCCATTTCCCACTACTAGGAATGTAGGCATGGTGGAGCATTGAGAAACTTGTTTCAATGTCGGTTTCTCACACCAATGATGTGAAGTTCCAGAACTTTCTCTATGTTGAAACCCTCTTGAAGTTTCCCTTTGTATTTCCACCCTCATCTGTTTTATTTCATTGGCAATATCTTGCATAGTTTGGAGAAGAAACTTTGGAAAATATTTTTCATCCATTTCTCCTGATATTGGAGACTTGCCTTTATTTTCTTCATTTTCTGTATAATCAAACCTTCGACCTCTATTAATATACCACTTCCCCCATTCTATAAGAGGTTCTTCTTCTTCAGATAACATAGATGTAGTGCCCCACAAGTTGAGCCAAGATTATGATTTGTTACCACTATAATATTCCAAAATAGGGAAAAAAGGAATATTGAACATAAAACTGGAAAATGCAGTAAACATAAACACATCAAATACGTGAGCATATCACTGAGCCATTTAATTATATTTAATAGCAGAAATGAAGTACAATAACGTGAGGAAGAGACACTCAAGCTAGGAAAAACAAGCTTGAAATGACCCTACACATCAAGACATGAAACATTGTTGCTGCAACAACTGCTGGGAGGTTATGACTGCATAATACTTCTGGAATTAACTGCTTCTATAAACTTGGAATGCATATATCTACTGATTGGGTTCTCAGAAAATGTCGGGATCAGAGATCTGGGCTTTCTAGCACAATTCCAAGATAACCGAGAAAGGGTTTCTGGAAATGACAAGAATGAAAAATTAAGCTTTAGGGCTGAATTACGCTATGCAGTTGGGTAACTACTGGGAGGTGGTTGATTTGATGATCAAATAGATGATACTCCTCCCCACTGACTTTCTAGATGAAGGGTTTCTCCCCTCATTGGATGATAAGCTCAAAAACTTGGGTTATTAACCCTCCACTGAATCTACCCTCCTAGATTGCGCAATTCCTCAAAGAGACTGCACTGCTCAAGGTGGATGAAGATTGGCCTGATGTCGGATGGTGGAATATAGCTCAAAGAACCTCTCCTAAGTGGGCACTCGAAGTCCCTGAGGATGAGGGTGGGATTTCTGTTCGGAAACACCCTTGTGCTAAACAGCACAACAGACTCCGCTAAATAGCTGAAGCATGCAAAAATTCATAAAAGACAATACATAAATAATATTCAGAATGCTTTCTATGGCTTCCATCCCCTTCCTTATATTCTTTGTGAGCCTCCAACCCCTTGGTCCCACTCAATAATGATGCTACTCTCATGAAGAATTCCTCCCATTATGACTGTGATATCCTCCACTATCTCCACTACCTCCATGACTGCGCTATTGATTTGGTCAAATTGACCCCATCCACATCCATTGACCCACATTCACACCAAGGAGTGGTTTATTCATCTTGCTCCTATATAGATGCATTGATCCACATTCACATTAGAAGTGGTTTTATTCCTACTAAAGAGATTTATGGGTCCCTCTACCCTCTTATTCACCTATCTTATTGAAAAAAACAAAATTTAATATTCCAACTAGCTAACAACTAATTATGAGTATTACAAAAAGTAAATATAACAAAAGTGATATTTATAAATGATTTCTTTCTAGTAATATATGCATATAATTCTAGAAAAACATTTAAAGTAATATTAATCTTTCATTCCTTCTTTTTTTTTGTACATTTTTACTATTAAAAGTCTAACATGTCTCATTGACCAATTATTTGGAAACTCATCTTATAGTTTAGATGAAATTTGGTTCTTTGAATCATTGGATTGATTTTTGTATTGTAAGTGGAAATAACGTCAATACATTCGTTCCACTAGATCCCTCAAAGTTTTGTAAAAAATTTTACTCCTTTTGTTAACCTCCAACACCACTCGAGATGAGCTAAGGTGCAATTGATTTTCATTTGCATATTCTGTTTTCTTTTCTTTTCTTTGAACAACATTCTTTTTCTAAGTTGCTGGTCCCTGTAGAAAATTAAACATATGTGAATTAATAGATTGTTTGAAAAATGTTATCTAATATTTTTAAGTATATTATTAATGAAAATTTAAAAAATAAACTCATATTGGATCGATATTATTTTTTCATTCACCTGATTCATCCTTTTGCAACTTTTCCATCAAGTTTTTACACTCTTCTGGTCCTAGATCTGAAATAATCATATCGAGCTTCGTCATTTTGTGGCTTTGTATGATACATAGTGTTAGGGTCCCGTGATTTGGCAGATTGGCAAGCCAAATGACAGGGTAACATCAAACCAACTTTGGAGCCCAAGGACCTAGCCTTTCCTGGACTCAGAGAGGGCTTTCTCTATTTGTGCAAAGGATGTAAACTTGTTTGCTTTCTATGTATCTGATTTTAGGCTAGTTTTTAAGTATGTTTTGGTTTTGTTTTAGGTTTTTTTTTAGGGAGAACTGATCAAAGGATAGATAGATAAAACGATTGTCATATCAATTGGGCTATGGGGTCGATAAGGTCAAGACTGCCTCAAAGGGTGGACAAGGTATATTGCAGGGCCAATTTGGTCAAGGTAAAATGGATTCTTTTAGGTGGAATGAAATGGTATATACACTAATTTTGTAAAGGACAAAGAGGTTTAAGCATAAATA
Source organism: Pinus albicaulis (assembly GCA_034641835.2). Taxonomy (NCBI): domain Eukaryota; kingdom Viridiplantae; phylum Streptophyta; class Pinopsida; order Pinales; family Pinaceae; genus Pinus; species Pinus albicaulis. The sequence goes on along the minus strand of CM076571.1, from coordinate 577,678,137 downwards.
GTTTAACAACAGACATCCATGTGGTATGGCTAACCATTAATCACGATAAATGAAACTCCAAACTGATAGATGCATAAAATAAACATTCAAGCGATACATAGAAGTATAAGACCCTCTAACTTTGGGAAAATCGCTTCCAGACTTTGGGGAAAACAAAAAAGAAAAGAAAAACAACTCAATCTATGACGAGGGAACTCCTAGACATCATATTTTGAGCTATCAGAAACTTTGAACTAAGATTGCAGAGCATAGGAAAAAGCCAAGATCGACACAAAACCTTTTTGGTTCAACTAGGACAATCAAACATTCAGAGAAAGGTTTCAGTAATGGGGTTTTGGTTAGCTATGAGTAAATAGGGCTTACCGTGAATCATACTAAATAGCATACATAATAACCATTAATAAAATTGATAACAATTTCTTAGGGTATCAAAGAGAAGTTAAGAATTCTTTGACATAACTAAGAAAGAAGAAAAACATAGAAGTTGTAATGAAATCAGGAAACTTGAGGTGCCTCCATGGGCATGTCTCAAATATATTCTTTACTGACCTACAGCAAGCAAGAAGCATGAAAACATGTATTATAAACTAAGGAAAACATACATATAGGAACACTATACCATTTACCAAACCAAGGAATCCAACAAATAGTTCTCTTCCACCATCCAAGACAAACAAGAAATCATCCACATCATGAGACAGTGTTTCTTCAAAGCTTGTAATATGATGTATTTCTTTATATCATCAAGTTCAACCTCTTGATACAATGAAATCTCTTGGAATATATAGGCGAAAGAGTAAGAAACTATCCAAGAGCATCTAGAAGGCCATTGACCTATTACAAATATCTGATTTTGTCCTTGAGGATTTTGCAAAGCCCAAGGCACAAAATATCTTTAAAAATATCTTAAAATGCTAAAAAAGCAAATAAATTTGACTTTTCATGACTGACAATGGCCAAAAAAGGCTTAACGCACATTTGGATGAGCCACTTCAGAAAACTGTTTTTTTTGCCAAAATGTTACAGGAACGTAGCAGCAGAAAATTTCATGTCTTGTAGACCACTTTTGAGGGACCTCCTGATGTCAAAACGAGGCTCGTAATGGCTCATTGGAAAGCCATGGATGTCTAGTTTCTGGAACTACTTGATTTTTCCCAAAATAATCCCTAGAAGTATGTCAAAAGGTGGACTGAGTGGAAAAAGCCAAAAAGGTAGCCCTTGCTGATATGTGAGGCAAAAAGTTAAAAAATCATTGTTTTTCGCATCTTTAGGGGACCAAAACACCTCCTTTGGATCTGAAAATTTGTGAGTAGCTGCCCCTAAATTTATTCTGTCTAAAAAAATGACTTTCATGAGCCGAGGATGCTCCTAGCACCCATGAAAGCGCCTTGAAAAATGTGCAATTATGGCCAAAAAACACAAAAAACAAAATCATGTCAAAATTTGCTCAATTTTGGCGAGCAAGCCCCTTATGGGTTCTTAGAAACATGTAAGGAAGCTAAGGCCAAGATTTCAAGCCCTGATGTGCCTTTCTCCACTTTTTCTACCGGGCGCCTCTTTCGGGAAGCCTTGAGCCTTTCTTGAGCAAGTTTGAGCTTTCTTCGAGCAAATTGGTTCAACTTCTTGTAATGCCTAGTCATATTATTTGTAGACTCAAGTCTATGTTAGCTTTCTCTAATTTATCATCCAAGTGCTTGTTTTCCCTTTCAAGCCATGATTCTTTATCATTTTCTATTTCTTGGGCGAGCAATTGAGTGAGAGGATAAGATCGAACAAGGGCTACCTCTTTTTCCTTCTTTTTCTCCAAAGCTTTCTTGAGACCCATAGTCCTAGGCCTCTTTCTCATTGGCTGCTCTTCTTCTTCAGTATCATCAAATTCGCCCATAAGCTCTTCAAGCTTGACTTGTGTTTTGTAGGCTTCCCTTTGGTATTTGAAAGCCCGGGCCTCATAAACTGCCATTTGACCACTCATTTGTTTGTTTTGCAGCTGTAGAACATGTATGACGTCTTTTCACCTTTCTATATCAGCTTGTAGGTCATGAATTTGGGCTTCTCTATTTTGCAAAAGAGCCTCAAGAATTCTAGCTTCATTATCCCCATCGTCACTCTCTATCTGTATGCTGTCAAACTCCCTCTCCTTTTCATGACTACTCTCCTATTTTTCTTTCCCTTTACCTTTGGTAGACTTCTTAGTCCTCTTCCTCTTTGGAAATTCCACAATACTCTTCTTAGGCAGCTTTCCTCTACTTCTTAGCGCTCTTGTGACATTGCTAGTCACTGATGGAGTGATATTCTTCTTTGTTGATCTAGTGTTTCTAGGCTTCGCCACTTTTGGAGGGAGAGTCATGGCCCCTTGCCTAGGAGAGGCAGCTAGCACATGCTCTTGGCTATGTTGAGGAGAAGAGAGAGATATTTTCATAACTTTCACTTGCTCAACTTGGTCCTTGGTTTGGTCTTGGCTGCCCTTAGCACTGTTTTGATCTTTTTTCTCCATGTTGCCCCCTTCAGAATGCTCACTGTTTGGTGTTTGTTTGCCATCATCATTGCTTGCTTGAGGGTTGTCTTGTTTCTCATCATAAGTGTATTTTTGAGAACTATCATGACCCTCATCATAAGTGTCATTTTGAGGACTGTCATGACCCTCATCATCACTATTTTGGCTGCCACTTTGTTTGTTTTCTTGAGGATTGTCTTGTTCATTTCTGTCCCTGCTTTATTCATGACTGTTGTGTTATTTTCCTTCACTATTTTGTCCCTCATCACCCTCATGCTTACTATTGTGTTGGCTGCCATCATGTCTCTCTTCATGACTGCTATGCTCACCATCAATTTGTTCATGCTCACCATCATTTCCTTCTTCCCCATGGTCATGCTTAGAATCTTTACTTTGTCCCTCATCATCACTAGTTTGCTTCTTGTCACTTTGCCCTTATTCATCACTAGTTTGTTTCTTCTCTTCTTTACTCTCAATTATAGGGGATTTTTGCCTTTTAGGAGTGGATTTACTAGAAGAAGGAGAAACATGATGAGTGGATGGTGAGGAAGGCGCATGAGATGAAGAGGCAATGGCAAAATCAGGATGGGAGATGAAAGAGTCCCAAGAAACTCCCTTTTCCTCAAGTTGATGGAGGATGATGATCTTGATAAGGGAATGATGAAATAAACAAGCTGCTTGTTGAGCGGAGGGCTTCTTTTGGACAGTAGAATCTATCTTGTCAATGCTTCTGTAGATGAAGAAAGATAGGTTCAACAATTGAGTTCTTGTGAAATGCATAAGAAGCCTGATGTGATAGGCATAAATCTGGGAAAACCTCCCTTCACATGTGAAATACTTCATGATGACTTTCATGAGAGGGGTATAGTTGCTCAATAAGTGAGAAAAAGGGAAAATAGCTTGGCAAGCATCCTAATGGTCTGGTTTTAGAAAGGGTTTGTAGTGATTCAGATCTAGGTATGTTTGTTTGAACCACTTTTCTCTTATATAGGGGATATTAGTAGCTTTGGAGATAGCCCTAGGAGAGAGTTTGAAATCTAGACCTGCTAGATGGACATGTTTTCCTTTCAGCCTCAAAGCAAACAAATGTGTCAAAGGAGGGTGATTTTTTACTTCTTGGACCTTTTGGAAAAAATCCAAGCACCCTACTTCATGAAAATTGAAGAGTACTGAAGGGGATTCATTTAATTCTTGAGTTGTCAAAGGCTCAAACCTATTGTGATATCCACTCCTGCTATCCTTCTTTGGAGGAATTTTTGCTTTCTGATACCCTTCACCGACTTACCAAACAAGACCTTGAAATGTACTGAAAAATAGACACTTTCTTTGAGCACTGCTTTTCTCTTTAGTTGGAAAACAAGTATTTGTTAAATGAAAACAAATTTACTTCTCCAGCATTGTGTTTTGAGCAAAGAGGCCTTTAATAAGATCTATTTGTGGTTTTTGAAGACAAGTACCCTTTTGTTTTTTACACAAAAACTCTTTCCCTCAATCACTGCTTTTTTGAAATCACTGTTTAAGAGGTGAGCAAACCCCTTATAACCTGATCAAAATTGTTTCACCCAATCACTATCTTCCTTTCTCTCTAAGAAAAGAGTACACTCTTGAAAAAAAATTGTGCTTCCCCTTTGAACAAAATGTCCCTCTTTGATGATCACTGTTTTTTCTAAAAAAAAGGTAGTCTCCCTGTCACTGAGTGAGAAGCTTTCAAAACAAACTCTGTCTCTTCTTTATAGACTGTATGATCTTTTATGTACTTGAAAAACCTATTTTAAACTTTCACAAGGCACTAGTTTTTAAACAGTGATTCTCCATTTTATGTGGTACAAGTTCTTGACCTGGAATGATGAGTCTCCCTGCTAAAACCAAGCTTTATTCCTTATCCAACATAAGGGCCCTTTAGACATTGATAACAAACCCTTCCTTCCTTAATTATCTTCCTTTGTTTCTAAGTAAAGAGGGCACTCTTGAAAGCCAACTAGGTTTCTCCTTTAGAAATCATTGTTATCCTTCTTTCCTAGGCTAGCAGATAATTGGTTTGATGAAGATCAGTTTCTTTTCCCCTTTTAGCACACAATACTTGGCTTTCTTTGTAAAATTGTGACTATCCTTTTACAAACTCAAAATAACAAATCTCCTTAAAAACTTCCAACAAGCCTTTACTGCTTTATCATTGTTTCTCTGTGGTTAGATAAATATGACAGTGTTCAAGAGTAACTGTGTTTTCTCCCTTAACTATTCAAACAACAAGCTCTTTGACAAAAAAAACTTCCTCCTTCATTCATTATTTCTTTGAAAACATTGTTTATGAGACTCCTTTCAACTGATAATAATCAGACCTTTCTCCCTTAATCACTGTTTCTCTGTGATTTAGCAAATATGGTAAGTTGGAAGAGTAAACTGTGTTCTTTTCAAACCTCTTTAAAACTATCAATGAGCCCTTTCCACTTATCACTGTTTTCCTTTAAACTTTGATATCAAACCTTCTCTTAAATCAAACAAAAAATGGACTTAGAGACATAAATACCTTTCAAACATGTCTTTTGCGGTATTTGGAGATGAGTTTGATGTGCTAAATTTGATCTTTGACACCTTGAGGGCTTCTTGCAGCATTGGCTTGGGCGGGCAAACTGGCATTCAGGAGTGACCTGGGCGCCAGGCCGTTCAGAAATGGGCACTGGGCCATTCAGGGGTGGCCCGAGCGGGTCAAATATAGACCTGTACGGGTGAACCAGGCGAGGTGAGAATGGCATGCGGAGTTTGATATGGGAAGAGTGGGCTATTGGTGTGAAGAAAGCAACTTTGCAGAGGCAAGAGACAAGGGATTTAGCAGCGGCCCGGGCAAGCAGGACCACGTTCAGCAATGGCCCGGGCATCGGACCATTCAGAGGTGGGCATTGGGCCATTCAGGGGTGGGCCGGGATGTTCAGAGATGGGTGATGCTGAGGTGATATATGACAGTTGCGAGGGCAGGAAATGAGAAATGACGATGGTAAGAATAAAAGGCAGGTGGGAGGGACCTTTTCCACGCCTCGAGCAGTAGGATGATGTCTAAAGTTGCATGGGCGCCGCGTTCAGATGGGTGCTGGGTCGAGCAGGCCTGCTAGGCAAACGTGTCGTGTTCAGATGGGTGCCGGGCACAGGTGTGCCCCTCACTTCTACAGGCACGCCGCGCGTCCAATCGAGCTCAAATGCTCTTAAAAATGCTCCTTCCTTCATGAATTTGTTTGCATGATGGTCATGAAGTTTTATCAAGCCCTTTTATACTCGATGAGGGTTTGAAATGCCTTGTTTCCTCCTTGTTAATTTGAAAATGAAAACACCCCTTTTTCCTTTGGAGTTTTATTTGAACAAGGCTTTGTGCATTTGTTTAGGGGTCGACTCTTTAACAATTGTTGTATCTCTTAATAAATGCCTTACCCCCTTTAAACAATCTTTCTTTAACTCTGCCATATTCAATGAAATGTTTCTTAACAACCATATCATATCTTGATGATTTTATAACCCCTTGTTTATGATTTGAAGGAGCTATAAAAACTTTGTTTTTGCCTCTGCTTGTTTACCATGGAGGTTTATCATAAAAACACCACTGCAACCTCTTTGGCACCATTAGGTAAAAACCATTGTTTGTATGAAGAGAAGGAGGTCCTTAAACCATGTGTTTTCTCTGTTTGTCTACAAGAAGGTCACCATAAAAACACTACTACAGCCATCTAAACACCATAATTCCAATTCACTGTTTTATGAAGTGATGGGGTTCTTCTCATATGCATATCTTCTATCCCTTTGAATAGATCTTTTAGGGGTAAGTTGTGTTTTTTTTTTTTTTCCACTTGTCATTCTTGAATTATCTTCTTACAAACAGTCCCTTTGTTCTTCATTAAAAATTTACCTATGATACCTGCCTTCCTCAGTATTATGTCACTTTGCAAACTCAAACAAGAAACATGTAATTTAATTATGAAAAGTGTTCTTTGTTTTATCCATTGGAAAAAGGTATTTGAATGGATTGCAATGGTCTTCTCTATGACTGTGCTATCAGTATTTTTGTTACTTGATCTCTTGTCAGCGATTTCTTTACCAATATGAAACCTATACCATACATTTCATTAATATATTTTATAAATAAATAATAAACATTTCAGGTAAAAAAAAATAATCAAGAAAATGGTGTGCCTTTAATGATGTACACACTGATGTCAATGCAATGTGTTCTTATAAATGCACTGCCAAAACAGTAGGAACATCGTATGGTGCTCTCTGTCAACAAGGAAAATCGGTGCGTTATATGTTAAGCAGCGCACTGATTAACACAGACAAATTAATAAAAATCCTCTAGTGTTAGTTTTTGTAGCATATGATGTCGTGGAGGGAGCGGTGCGTCATCTTCTTATAAATGCATCGCGAAAACAAGGGACCACTGTACGGTGCTTTCTGTCAACAAGGAGACACAGTGTGTTATATGTTAAATGGTGCATCGCTTGACACAGACATAAAATTAAAAAAAAAAATGTTTTTTTGCAAACAGTACGTTCGTAGTGCGCTATAATTAAATAGCGCACCGATGCTCTATTTTACATATGGCGCAAAGATTAAAAAATATATATGTTTTTAAATTGTTTTTTTCAAATAGTACATGCGCAGTGCGTTGTGATAAAACAACGCACTAGTGCGTTATTTTATACAGGGCGCACTCATTAAAAAAATATGTTTTTTTGAAATTCACGCAAGGGCCGACATGGATTGGGATCCGACTCTGCAAGTATTCACGTGGGTTAGATGTCATAGGCCTATATATAGAAATACAACCCTATAAATCTAAAATGAAAAGCCCTAATTCTGAAGTCACAGAAACAGGAAGAAGCAATGGAAGAAACAAAAAGATTCAAAGGTTTAGCGTAAGAATGGTTTTCTTTTTCTTTCCTTATTTTCTGACAACGAACAATTTTTTTTTAATTTTTTACTTACCATGTATTAAATCAAACTAAAAATGTAAAAAAATTGATTATTACAGTAAAATTTAATCACTATATGGTTTGAAATTCTATGCTACAGGGTTTGAATCACTAGAGGTTTGGAATTCTGATTGCCTAAATAGTTTTTTTCAAAAGTATTTCACTACTCCACAGTCCTCTCGTGCTCTCTTGCTCCACGTATGTCTCTTATAAAAATATCTCCCTAAATTTTATTGCAAAAATAATGAAATAATGAATTTTTTTTACTATTTAAAGAATTGTTTTATGAAATTAGATTTTTGAAAATAATTTTCTGCCCATTTTTCAATTTACGCTTTTGTTTCACTTAAAAAAATCAAGTTGCGATTTTTTATTTGCGGCTATTCTGCAGTGGTGCGTCAATTACTAACACAACACCGGTGCATCATAACTAAAATGCACTAGTGCGATTAACTGTACATTAGCATCGATAACAATAACTCCATTTTTAAGGCACCGAAATTACTTTTAGGTGTGGACACCAAAATTTATTGTTGATTTTGCTCAAATGCAAGGAGAAAATATCATAATTATATCAAATGGAAAATTCTTCAAAATCCAGCTCGTTCCATAATATTTTTGAAAGTCGATCGTGAAGTTCTCCCTATCCATCTAGAGACGTAATATTTACTTCAGATTTTATTTATATTTTCATTATCTAATTAAACTTATGTTTTTTATCTATGTCAATCAGCTTAATAAAATTTATAATGTATACAAATTTGCAAGCTCATGCAGATTTAGAATTGAGTTCAGATGCACAAAATATTTAAACATCTCCAAAACGTCAGAAGCTCTTATCAGGAGAAACATACCGCAAGACACATTTGGTAGGTGAAAATGGACAACCGCTTCACCCTGCCAATTGTAACAATATTGCATCTTCTAGTCACAATGCTAGGACAATGATGGTAATAATAATTGTTTAGTATATTAATATAATTATTTCAACGTCAAACCAATTAATCATGCATTGTTCACGTGCTTACTAATTGATATCATAGATTTTGTACTAATCATTTTCAAATATATTTTTTGAAATTATTAGGATTCTAGTGATGATGAGCAACCTACCTACCATCTTTCATTGCACCCCACGACAATGTAAAATCAAGAGAAGGTTGAATTAAGAGAAAAAATCATAGAGGAATGATACCAATAATGGTTGAATCAACCACCTATTCAATTCCCACTATGTCCAGATTCACCAATTAGGAATGACTACAACAATAGTAGTTCTTCACAAGCTAGAAATGGAGGCAATCAAATAGAGGTTGGTATGGATGATTACTTAATGGATACAATTTCCATGGAGATAATGTTGTTAGATGCATTCCAAAACGATGATCAACTAGGAGATGATGCTCATATTGTTGACACCTTTTTAGAAATCCTTAAATTTGCTTCCACCACCCCTCTCTTTGGACCTGGCGGTCAATTAAAGTCTACCCAGTTGGGGACAATGATCTTACTGTACAACTTGAAAGCAAAGCTTGGGTTGTCGAATGCATGTTTCTCGGAAATTTCGAGGTAAGTTACCATAAATTCCTTCCTTATATTTTGAGAAATATAATCACACAATGAACATTACAAATGGTCAATTTTATGAATGTTAATAATTATATCAGCATTAATGTACATTTAATATTTTCCATGATTACCAACTACAGATTACTAAAATATAAGGCTCTTCCAAGTGATAATATCTTGCCTGGTAGCTGCGAAGAGGAAAATAAATTGTTGAAAATGTTGGGTGTTGAGTACATATCATATCATGCATGTCCAAATGATTGTATTCTAAATAGAGGAGAATATGAAGACAAAGGGATATGTCTGAAATGTGGGCATGACAGGTATGATGAATCAAAAAATAAGGGTAAATCATGTGGTCCTCCTTTTAAGATACTGAGGCACCTGCTTATAATCCCAAGGATTCAAAGGCTCTTTCGCTAAAAATAATTAGCTATGTTGCAAGGATGGTATGCCTCACACAGAAGTGAGTTGGGAGTTATGTGAATCCCAAAAGATTCAATAGCCATGAAACATATAGAAGATACATGGCCCGAAAAATTCAAGGATGAAGTACGAAGTATACGACTCAGCATATCCATGGATGGTGTCAACCCATATTCCCTCTAGAACACCAACTATTCAGTTTGGCCTGTAGTATTGATCAATAAAAATATTCTCCCATGGTTTTCCGTGAAGAATTAACATCTTATGTTGGCTCTCATAGTCCATGGTAGAATACAAGTGAAGAATATGGATGTCTACTTACAACCACTAGTAGATGAATTGAAGGAATTATGGGATGGGATAAACGTATACGATGTATCAAGACCCATCACAACAGAGAGGATTTTTACGAACTTGTATGGCTTATGTGCTTACACGACACATGATTATACAGGATTACTAGTTTGCTCTGGTAAATTACATGTTTATTGATTTGTTTATATAAAAATATTCTTTTGCATACTAGTTATTAAATTCATTGTAATTGTTCTGATTTTCATGATATTATTTAACGTGCCATCCATATATATTGTATACAATAATCTCGCAGGTCTTGTAATAAAAGGGTATTTTGGATGTAAGTGTTTTGGTCCTTCTCTGAAAGCTAGATGGTCCAATTACCTATGAAATCCAATGTATGACTGCTCCGGGGTATTCCTCCCAGAAGAACACCCTTACAGAAGAGGAGCATCCACTTTCAATGGTAAATAAGAGAGAACCCAAAGGCCTCCAATAATGACACCAGTTGAGTGGCTTAGATCATATGAGAGAGAGAAGGAGAAGGAGTTCATAGAAATGTTCTATTCAAATGGGGAGCCTATGTTCGATGATCCAGAATTATTCGACAGATATTTTTAGAAATTTCCCATGGGATGAAAAGTAAATCTATCCTTTATAACCTCTCATATTGGGAGCATCTTAAGATTACCCACTTATTATATCCCATGCATATATTTAAAAATGTTTCATATTATTTATGGAGAAACATATCATTGAAACAAAGTGACACACTAGTTGTTAGGAAATATCTTATTACTTCAAAAACTAAAAAGAAACATTGGCCAAGACAATTAAAAAGTATAGGATTAGAGGCAGGCGCTGGTCCCTCTAATTCATGGTATTTCAAAGAAGGTGATGTCCCATGGATTTAAAAAAAAATATGATCTTTCTTTGGCAATAGGAAGTTATAATGGGTGTGAGGGTCCCATCTTCATATGGGTCTTCACTACAACGTTGCTTCACCGTGGATGACCACTTGTCGGGATTGAAATCACATAACCATTTGAATCTTCTAAGAGTATGTATAATGTCAAAATCATGATTTTATTATTTGTTATATTAATAAATTTTATCCCATGCGGGGACCATAAAACATAACTAATTTTCTATATTATTGCATGTGTTTATAACTTTGTTGTTTCATTATCCTTTGTTCGTGCGTGGGTGTGCGAAACATGAATTCCCCTAAGACCTAGGACATGCCATATCTAAATTATTTTCATTTTTATGTTAGATCACGTCAAAGGAGGTTCATGTGGCTAGCATTCCATGGTGACGTCAAGAGATAGTTGAGATTGTTTGTATGTTTGAGAAGGAACGACCGATGAGTTTCATGGACTTGCGATTCATCTTCTAATCCACCTAGTAGATGAGGTTGAATTAGTTGGGGTGGTTTCTTGTCGTTGGACGTTCTTCTTAGAGAGGCACATGAAGAAATTGAAAGGTTTTGTTCGACAAAGAGAAAAACCTGAGGGGTCTATGGTAGACGGGTACATATCATATGAGTCTTTCTATTATGCAATTGAGTACATCAAGCAGATCGACACATACCAGGTGTGGTGATTTGGGACGATGAAAGGGATGAAGACAAAAGAAAAGGGGAGCTAATCCAAACAAATGGAAAAATTCACTTGATAAAGAGTAAGTGACTTAAAAATTTTCAAATTTACACAAAGTAAATAATCATGTTGAACATAGATATAATGTATTTTGATCTCATATGTACTATATGTCAGTTTGGTTTCATCAGCGAATGCAGAAATTGAAGTAATCAATAAATCCATTCTTTACAATTCTGAAGCAACACAACTATGGGTTGCATTGTACGAACAAAAGAGGATGAAATGGGATAGTGACAAGAAATAATTCAGATGGTTGAATGGTACAAGTGTGCCTTATCACGATCATTTAAGATAAAATATGCCAAAAATATGCCCCAACAGTTGGGTTGTTGACCAAGTCAAAGAGAAATACGGTGCAATCGGTCGTTACCCGCATGTTGAAGAGAAATATGGGACCAAGTCAAATACAAATACGGTGCAATCGGTCGTTACCTGCTAAACGTAGGTATTGGGTGCACCCACTCGGTAATAATATATTTATGTACATTTTAAACTTAATAATGCACCTTTGAAATATAATTACATCTGTATTTCATATTTTAACTTTTGGGTTATTATAAGACACATGACACTATGATTTTTTAACTTTTTTTATAGGTGCATTTATTCCTATCTATGTGAGCATACGGACATCATTTTCGCACAAAAAATTCTGATGATGAACACATGACACAAGACTGTGGAGTGGAAGTCGAGTTTGATCAATCTAGCTGATCTAGCCACCGTGATCAAAACCTAGTACGAGGGACGTTAGCTTACGTCGCAAAGATACAAGAGATCATTGAAGTGGATTTCTCTTCTTTCCAATGTGTTATTATTAGGTTCAAGTGGTGATACACCTTTGATCGGAATAATGTAAAGGAAGATCACGATAGTAGGATGATATGTATCAACTCTAGAAAGATGTGAGATGAAGCCAAGGAGCCCTATGTTTCCCCCAAACACTGCAAATAGGTGTTTTTTTACCCAGATGTGTTGGATAGGGATTGGTGGTTCATATTGAGACATGACCCTAGATCAAAACATATTTTTGAGAACAATAGTGTTATCATGCCAAGTGAGCTAGAAGATAATGAGTGTGATCATGAGAACCGAGAGTGATATGGTACATGTGTTATTTCATCATTTATACTTTTAATGATCTTTTATAAATAGGAGGACTTAATTACCTTATAATTAAGACTCTTTTATTCGAAACATTATAATATGTATTTTGAATTAATTGATAATTTGCATTGTGTTAATGTTAAAATCATTTCACTTGATGATTTGCAATTATGTTGATCTTGAAAACAATGGCGTACTATATACAGTTTTTTTTTGTATGTAAAATCATAATAAAATAATGATAATTCTAAAGTACATGAATTTATTTGCATTATTTTCTAAACTTTATAATGTTACAAAAATTCATATTATTTTAGATTGATTATTTTACAATTATTTATATTCATACAAATTTACAAATTTACAATTATGGTAATTTAACAATATTTACGGTATGCATTTTAAGTACAGTAGTTATGGTTCAAAATTGCAATTAATTTACAAATTTAAAATTTTAAAATTTTAATAAAATTGAATGATGAAAATACATACGATTACAATTATAATTACAATTTTACAATTTTACATACAATTACAATCATTTTACATTAATACAATTAAAATTTTACAAATATTTTACATACAATTACAATTTTACAATTTCATATACAATTACAATTACAATTAAAATTTTAGAATTTTACATATAATTACAATTACAATTTTGGAATTTTACATAAAATTACAATTACAATTAAAATTATAATTACATCATTTCACATTAATACAATTAAAATTTTACAAATATTTTATATACAATTACAATTACAATTACAATTTTACAATTTCACATAGAATTACAATTAGAATATTTACAATTGCAATTACAATTTTACAATTAAAATTACAATTACAATCATTTCACACTAATACAATTAAAATTTTACAAATAATTTACATACAATTACAATTACAATTACAATTTTAAAATTTTACGTACAATTACAATTTTACATATATACAATTACAATCATTTCACAATAAATTAAATATTACAATTAAAATTAAAATTTTTGTTACAATCACGACATATTATTTAATAAATATCATGATTTAATATTAAAAATAAACATCACGATCATGATAACCATCGTACAAACATCATATTCGACTAAAAAACACATTCAAATTCTCTAACATCATCTAATCATCATGAACATGATCATCTAACAAAACACAAGCATTGTATAATATCATCACAACACAAACATCAAATATAAACCTCATGTCAAATAACTGCTATCACATACACATCTATCTGCGAGCTGCACATTAAATGAAGATATCTAACATGACCTAACAATATACACATGATGATGAACACCAACATGTAAATTAAGTACAACTGCAACATGAACATAAAATACATGGTCTATATATATATATATATGTGTGTGTGTGTGTGTGTGTGTGTGTATGTCAAATATCAGCTAGTGGTACATCATTAGTAGTACTAGTCGAGGCCTGCTCATTCGATGGTGCAGCCTCGACATGCTCAAATAGTTGATGATCATCATGTTCCTGCTAATCTGGAGGTGCCTCATGCTGATCAAGATCAACGTCTTGCTCATGATGACTCGACGGGGATGGTCCAGTCTACTGATCTGTGGATGGTGTGGCGGCCTGCTCAGTCGATGGACCTGCCTCCTCAGATGGACCTGCATCCTCCTCAGGATCAGGTGCCTGCTCATGATCATGATTGCTGGATGTTGCAGCTTGCTCATCTCCGATGCGAGGAGGAGGATGTGGAGTGTTAGCTGAATGATGATCACTCCCCTAATCGTGATCATTAGATTATGCGTTGTTCGACTATCAACGTACTACATCTCCACCACGCCTGCATCAACCGACCCTACTCAACCATGCCACTAATCTGGTAGCTCCGACGACATGCCGCATCAGGGTCAACATATCACATGGAATGCCTTTCCATATCGTTGTCAGCCTATCAACAACCTGTATCTCTCTAATAGTGACTGACCTGACTCCCTCCTCCACTAGGAGTCAACAAAGTTGGTCACCCAACTCCATCCTAAATCTAGTTTTAGGCCTATGCCTCACACCCACCGATACCTGTGCATGATCACGAGGACCAGGTCTGTCATTGGCCTTATCCTCCGCATATTCCATCTTCTGATCGCCAGTAGGATCTACACCTAGATCATTTGGTGGTGGTGGCATATCATAGCCAACAAATGACCCAATATCTACAAAATATATATAAGTACACAACAATAATTAGCCAATTTCAATAAAAAAATTTAAAAACAAGTTAAAGAACGTGTTAGAATAAATTTAAAGAAAACACCAATATTACCTCTCTCATCCGACGGCTCATTGACTCTGAAGAGGATGTTGGCACACCCTCGCCAATCCAAACCATCATATGGACATGGCACCAGAACGAAGGCGTGATCATCAACAATAGATAACAACTCTAGTGCATCATGAGATATCCTTGCGAAAAAGTCAGACTCGCCCCTCTTGGGCATCATTTGGCCCCATATCTTTATCTGTACGTGCATCATCGGGCTACGAGGTTGCTGAAAAATGGTAGGCCTCGTCTCTGGAAACCTCTCAAAAAATAAACAAAATAGCTCTGAATCAAAAGGGAAGTTCACTCTCCCTTGTGCCTGAGAACGAAATCTATCTAAAGCTGTACTTAACTGCCACAAAAAATTCACAGAGCACCTCACAAGTCGTGCCGCCTGTAATAAAGAATCAACATAAAATAAAAGAGGGCAACTAATGCGTTTCCCGTCATTGGTATGGTGTGAAATGGTCGACATCAATAGTGAGAGGCACATCACCTCCTCTACACCAAATGAATCAATACGTAACTAACCACCGGAGACCTGAAAATTTGCAGGAGACAGTATATCAGCGTTAATGTATCTCTGGGAGTACACCAACTCACCCCCTGCTACATAGTCAACAGGGACCTCTGGGAATGAGGGAAAATATTTCTCCCTCCTAGATAGACCAGTAATAAAATACATGTCCTTTTCAGTGGGCGCGTACCACTGGTTAGGACCAATCCGGAAAGCCTGTCAGTGGGCATTCCACCTAAAGATAAGCTGTCGCAATAACCCATTATTGACCTTCATGGATGTAGCCTCCTTATAATATTTGAGGAGGCCTACCTCCCTTAGGAGAAATTGGGTGGATTTCGTAATGGGGTGTGGGTACATATAAGTCTCTCCCTCTCTCATGCCTCCCACAGGCGAACCACGTTATACTGGTCCGCCATATATTCCTGTTGTTCCCTCTCTTCTCTCCTTTGATGTTGTTGAATGATTCACATATTAAATACATTTTTTTTTATTAAATGAGAGATGTGTGTGTATATATATGTGTGTGTGTGTGTGTGTGTGTGTGTGTGTGTGTGTATTTGAAAAAAAATAGTTGTTGCACCAAAAAAAATAGTCATGCATCGGTGCCAGTGCATTAGTTTTTATTGCGCACCATCCACGATGCGCTTGGAAATTTTTTAGCGCAATGCAAAACATGAAATTTACTTTCTCCTACGGTGCATTGATGAAACTATCCATCCCAGGGTGGTTAATTACGTCAACGCACCACCAAACATTACTTAATGGTCAATGGTGCAGTCGTTTAATCGATCACACCATTGACTATGTACAAGTTCGGGAGGGTGGTGTGCTGACCAAACTACTCGCCCCGAGGCAGATAGTTTCGTCAGCACACTGCCCTCCTGGAATCATTACATGGTCAATAGTGCGGTGGTTTAACCAACTGCACCATTGACTATGTACTAGTATCGAGAGGGCGGTGTGGTGACCAAACTATGCGCTCCAGGGCATATAGTTTAGTCAGCGAACCACCCTCCCAAAATTAGTGCATGGTCAACTGTGCAGTTGTTTAAATGACCGCACCGTTGACTATGTACTGATGTCTGGAGGGCGATGCGCTGACTAAACTATCTGCCACGGAGCGCATAGTTTGGTCAGCCCACTGCCCTCCCGAACTTGGAAATAGTCAACAGTGCGACCGGTTAACCAACTGCACCACCATTTATGTATTTAAAAAAAAAACACGGTGCACCTTTTCAGTACTGCACCAGAACTGATGTAGTTTCCAGTAGCATCGACCGCAGTGCGGCCTGTAAATTTACAAGCAGCACCACGAACCGGTTTCGAGCCGAACAGCTTGAGCGCACTGCATGGGAAATTTAAAAAAAATGGTAGGTTTTAAGATTTTTTAGAAATCTAATACGCTAAAAAGTTTAATTATGGAGAAACAAGTAAAATGCCTGTACATTTGGGCATTGAGGAGGCATATTTGCTAAATAATTTGCAAAACTAAATTGTTAGGTAAACTTGACTTAGGATAGAGTCAATGTTGACTAGGGTAAATAGTAGTGGTTTTGGGGCACATGGTATTGTGCACCCATGGTATTGCATGTAATAGAGCCTATAAAAGGCAGGAAAGACTTCATTGTAATTTAGGCCTGGAGGTGAGCGGTGAAGGCTCACTTGGCCGGATTGGTTAGGGTTTTTGGCCAATGGTTAATGAAATTTCATTGGTTGGGTTTTTCCCGAGAGTTTGGGGTTTTCTCAGATAAACATATGTGTTTATGTTTATGTGCTTTGTTGCTCGTTATGTTTAATTATTTCTCTTGGTAAATTCTTTATTATTTCTGCCGTAAATGTTTTCTTTCTATGGTAAATCCTAACAAATGGTATCAGAGCCATTTTGGCTTCAGGGGGACGCTTCTGTAGCTAAGGGTTTTATTGGCCTAGTGAAAAAAAAAAAAAAATGCAGGAATATATTAAAACCAACAGTAGAAGAATTGATCTCCAAGTTCGAGATCAAAGAGAGATTGTCAAAATGAGAGAGGATACATGCACGTGGATTAATTAATTGATGAACCATGTATCTGAAGAGAATTCCTAGAGGACTGGCAGTTACAGAGGCTGTTGACCCATGTAAACCGGTAGATGGATTCTTTTTATATGGACATTGATTTCATATGTACAAAGACAGTAACAATGAAACAAATATATATATATATATATATATATATATATATATATATATATATATATATATATATATATATATATATATATGATAATGGAGTTAATTTATTACATGTAAATGGGCATACTGCTGTAAGACCTGGTATGGCATGCGTACCCCTGGGTAATCACTGGTAAAGTCTGTGTTAGACCTAGGTGATAGGGGGGATGTCAATTTAACAATTACCCTGGGTAAAAATTTGAGGGGGGGAGAGCTAGAGTGAGCGGGGTTGTCTCATTTAGCAGGTTTGGCTGGATTTAGTCAATAATCCCCAAGTCAAGTTTAAGGGGGGGAATTGTTAGGTAAACTTGACTCGGGATAGAGTCAATGTTGACTAGGGTAAATAGTAGTGGTTTTGGGGCACATGGTATTGTGCACCCATGGTTTTATACCCATGGTATTGCATGTAATGGAGCCTATAAAAGGCAGGAAAGACTTCATTGTAATGTAGGCCCGGAGGTGAGCGGTGAAGGCTCACTTGGCCAGATTGGTCAGGGTTTTTGGCCAATGGTTAATGAAATTTCATTGGTTGGGTTTTTCCCCAGAGTTCGGGGTTTTCCCAGATAAACATATGTGTTTATGTTTATGTGCTTTGTTTTTTTTTTTCTAAGTTAAGGTATTCTATTAACAGAGGTAGTAATGTACAGCGGGCCGTAGCCTGATCAATGCCCAGTGTTGAGGCATTATTATCAAAAAAACCAGTGATAAACACTACCCATCAGGAGGGAAACCAGCCTTGGACAATAATCTAAATAAATCCCACGCAGGGGAGCCGTAGAGTTTTGTTTCTGGAAACCATAGCTAGCAAAAACTGATATATGAACTGAAACTACAAAAAACTCAAAAACAAGCCCGATAGTAAGGGCCGAAACTGAACAGGAAAACCAAACTGAGAAGGGGGAACTACTCATCAGGTGGCTCTTCCACAACTCTGCACCAGAGCTCATCTGGTGCCCCGTCATCCTTGTACAGGTCCGCAATGGAAGTGACCACCCGCTTGGAGGGTGGTGGAGCCACCTGCGCCTCGCTCGCTTGCCCAGTGTCGCCTTGCACCATGTCCACATCCTGAATCCCGCTTGCCTGACCTTGCATATCCTTGCTCGCCGGACCCTGCAAATCCTTGCTCGCCTGACCCTGCAACTCCTTGCTCGTTGGGAGCATCGACCCTACAGTCGGACCCGAGGTCTGGGCGACAAGGAGCGGAGTTGGGATTGTAACCAGCACCGAGAGTAAATGCCATTAAATAGGCAGCAGCTAACGTTAAATGCCGAGCGCCAACCGCCTTGTGGGTGGGCAGGTGTCTCCCCGCCATGCCGCACCCCCATCCCATCGCGTTATGCGCTATCCTCTGCACCCACATCCAGAAACTCTGCTTCACTATGAACCAGTGTTTTACATTCCTGTTTTTTATCATGATTTTGAATTATGTCGAGTGTACCTGTGAGAAGATTATGCTCATTTTCCACCCCCAAGTTGGCAAGTAGATCAGCAACTTTGTTACCTTCCCGTCTGATGTGCTTGAAGAGGAGTGCTCTGTTGTTGTGGAGCCACCGTTCTATTGCCTCCAAACGTGCCTCAAGTCTCCAACTATTGGCAATTTTGTGCGCATGAGCCCCATTTAGGAGCTGAGTGGCCAAATTAATGAGAATTTGGGAATTCCCTTCAATTTCTAGTGGGTGAAGCCCATGTAGGTGGGAAAGGAGAAGACCCTACCATAGACCTTATAGCTCAGCCTAATTGTTCGTGTCCCATCCAAGATTTCCTAAGTAAATTACGATAGGATTGCCTTTATGATCTCTGAAGATGCCTTCGAAACCCGCTTTGCCTGGATTCCCTTTAGAAGTGCCATCGAAGTTGAGTTTGAAGGTGTTCTGAGGAGGAGGGATCCATGAGTTTGTGGCATTGTCAGAGGTTATAGGAGCTCTGGGAACTTGCTTTCCTTGATGGAGCTGAATGCCCCAATTGTCCCAAATGGCCTTTTCATTTGCCAGAGTTGGGTAGTCTTCAGTGTACCAGGATTGCAGAGCCAAGGTTTCGGTGAGATTGAGACAAAAGTTACTCCAGATGATGTCTAGGGGAGTTTTTTTATCCTTGAAAATGCGCTTATTTCGCTCTTTCCAGATTGTCCATAGGAGGAGGCCTGGGATTATTCTCCAAAGGTGGTTTAGTAATTTGATTTTGTATGGAGTTTGATGCCAATTGTGTATGGAATTGATTATCTCTTCAGAGATTCTACAATTTTTTTGGCATCAAAAACTAGATTTCTCCCACAATTGATTAGCCAAAGAGCAGGAATTAAGGAGATGTTCCAGAGTTTCCTCATGAGAACTGCAATTGGGATAGATTGAGGGGCCATGAAAGCTTCTTTTCCTTAAGTTGTCCCAAGTGAGTATTCTTTGATGTCCAAATAGCCATAGAAATAAGGAAACTTTAGGCCATACCCCCGAAATCCAAATTTTGTTCCACAAAGGATCCCTGGGCATTGGATCGTTGCATATTATTTTGTAAGATTCCTTCGTGGAGAAGGAGCCCTTTGGGGAATATCCCCATCTTATAATGTCCCTACTATCTGATGTTCTGATGCATCGAATTTGAAGTTCCGAATTTAAGGCTTCCAATATCTGCTCATCAGTATTCCTTATCAGCCTGTTTCCACTGTCTATATCCCTGTGCTGTACTGTTTGTCCATTGTTGCTGAACTGTTTCCAATTGCTGCACATCCCAATCCAAGCTAGGAGGTGGTCTGTAAATGTTGGTGAGTTTTGGGAATTGATCCCAGGAATCAGTACAGAATCTAGCATTGCTGCCATCCCTTATTTCCCAGAAGCTATGTTGTTGTATAAGCAAGTAGTGCTGTTTAGCCGCGTTCCATATGAGTGAGCCTTTCTCCGTTGGTGTGAATCTTATGATTTCTTCCTGCGGTCTTTGGTTGGCATACATTGCTGTCTAGATTATAGCCCATGGCTTATTGGGTGCCTTGAGCCAATTCCACCAAATGTTGGCACTCATAATGGCATTGCTAAGAGTAGGATCCCGCAATCCTATTCCTCCTTGTTCCTTTGGCTTACAGACTGCTGACCATTTAACCAGAGCCCATTTGCGATTAGTACCTTTGGATCCCCATAGGAAGTTGCACTGTAGGCCTTTAATTTTTTTGAGGACCCATTTTGGCACTGCCAGAATTGAGAAAAGATAAAGAGGCATAGCCTGTAGCACTGCTCTGATTAGGACCAGTCTGCTTGCTATGTTTAGAGTTCTGTGAGTCCATGAAGAAAGACATGCTTCAAGTTTTTCAAGGAGCCCTTGCCATGAGGCATGCTTTATAGCAGATTCAATTAAGGGAGCGCCCAGGTAGTTGGAAGGGAGAGTGGCAATGGAAAAACCAAGAATGCGGGCAATAGAAAATTGAGTGATTGGAGGGGTGTGAAAGAAGAAAATATGGGATTTAACAGTGTTAATGCTCGCTCTCGAGGCAACCGAGAAGTCATCCAAAAGAGATTTAAATTGGGAGGCTTCATGAACTGAAGGGTAATCAAACAACATGTTGTCATCCACAAATTGTTGGTGGGTTAGAACTGGGGAGTTATGGATAGAGAGGCCTCGGAGCTGCTGGGATATAAGGGCATTTTTAAGATGACGACCCATACCTTCTGCCATTAAAACAAAGAGGAATGGAGACAGGGGGTCCCCTTGTCTAATACCATGAGTGGGGCGGAAGGTTCGAGAAGGAATTCCATTAATAAGGATAGAGAAGAAAGAGGAGGAGATAAGGCTCGAGACCCAACAAACCCAAGTTGGGGAGAAACCGAAAGCAGATAACATTTTTTGAATGTAGGTCCAGCTTAACTTATCAAAAGCTTTAGAAATGTCAATCTTGAGAATCATACCTGCCTGTTTGGAGTGCTTGAGGGAGTGTATGATCTCGTGAGTGACGATAATGCCATCCAGAATTTGCCTGGCTTCCATGTATCCGGATTGTTCTGGCAAGATAAGCAAGGGCAGAAGTGGTTTCAGTGTGTTGGCAATGACTTTAGAAATAACTTTGTAGATGACATTGCATAAGGCGATTGGTCGGAATTTTTCTGGCGTGCTGGTATTTTCTTCTTTTGGAATTAGAGCAATGAAAGTCGCATTCAAGGAGGGGATAAGCCAGTGCATGGAGCGCGATTCCTCCACCATCATCCAAACCTCCTCTTTGATAAGATCCCAAAATTTGTGAAAGAAGGTATTAGTGAAGCCATCTGGACCTGGAGCTTTACCTTCCTTGAGCTACTTCATGGCCAAATCCACCTCCTGAGTCGAGACAGGGCGCAGAAGAAGTTGGTTATGCTCTTCTGTGATTACCTTTGGAATGTTTTGTGTGATTTTTTCTATGGTCGGATGTCTGTCGAATAGAGGCTCTTGGTGCACTGCCTGGAAGTGGTTGATGAACTCCTCCTCGATCTCTGCGTGGTTTTCCACTCTTTCCCCCTCTTGTTTCTTAATGAAAGTGATTTTATTGTGCATTCGTCTTTGAATTGTAGTTATGTGAAAGAATTTGGTGTTTCTTTCTCCCTCTTTCAGTCATCTAATTCTTGATTTTTCCCTCCATAGAATTTCTTCCTGCTTTAATCTTTCCTCCAGTTGAGTTTTTAACTTCTTTTCTCGCTCCATTGTCCTTTCCGTGTGACCTTCTGTGATGATTTGTTGCTGGAGATCCCTCATTTCTTTATTTAGATCTTGCTGTGCCTGAAACATATTGCCAAATGTGGTATGATTCCAGCGCTTGATGTGGATTTTAAGGAATTTGAGTTTTTGTTACTGGTACATTTTGGACCCTTCTGGCGGCAAGAAGTTCTTCCAAAGGGAGCTGATGTGGTCATTGAAAGTGGGGTGATGGAACCATAATGCTTCAAAGTGAAAAGGACGACGCGTTGAGTTACCTGGTCTTTGCCATTGAAGGGAAATCGGCCAATGGTCTAAGCCAGTGAGAGGGAGAATAGAGGTTGAGATGTCTCCTCCCAAATGCACTACATTATCTGAAATGAGAAATCTGTCTAGCTTGGAGGCTATGTGATGCCACCTTGCCCTGCGATTGCTCCAGGTGTGAACTCCATTACAGTATTGCAGATCTATTAACATGTTTCTTTGTATGAAATATTTAAAGTGGCCACTCTCTTGTTCCAATTTGGCTCTGCCTCCCTGCTTTTCCTCCAGCTTGGTGATCATATTAAAGTCACCTCCTAAGATCCAAAGGGGATGGAGTCTGTTGAAGTTGAGCGTTCCTATAGTGTCCAGAAGTGAAATCTTACTGCCCGTTTCCTGAGGGAAATAGACATTAGTAATATGTCCATGAATTTTTGTTCCTATTATGTGGAATGTAGCTTGGATGATGTGGTGGGAGGCATGGAAATCTGAGAGAGAGATGGCCTGTGTGTTCCAGGCAATGGCCAACCCTCCAGAGGCTCTCGAGGCGTCCACAGCTACTGAGTGACATCCAGGCCAAGCTCTTGAGAGAATGTTTCCAAGAGTGCTGCTGTTACATTTTGTTTCTTGCATGAAGAATATCTGAGGTTGCTCCTGCTTTATCATGTTTTTTATCATTCTGAGTTTCCCGGGACTATTGAGTCCTCTTAGATTCCATGAAGTGAGTTTCATGATTCACTATTTGGGAGAGGCTTGTAGTACTTTGTCAACTTAGCATATCTGCCTGAGTCAACCAGGATTTTTCCCACTGTGATAGTTCTTTGTAGATCTGTTTTTCTCCCTCGTTTCTTGGAGTCTTTGAGAAATTGATTTCCATCCCACTGACTACCTAGTTGTATTCCTAGTTCTTTCTGTTGAAAGGATCTGGATATGATAAATTCCAGAGTGTCGAGCTGATTCTTTTGAATCCTATCAAACTCTTTCCTCCGGCAGGCTTGTTCGAGCTCAAAGATGTCAAGTCCTCTTAGATCAATGCTTTCTGGTTCTTCATCCATATGTTGTGCTTGACTGCTTTCTACTAATTTTTGACTAGGTATACAGTCTACATCCATTCCGTTTGGCTTCCAGTATGGGTCCTTCATTTGAGCTTCTGGTTTTCCAAGTTGAACCCCCGTGGACTAAGGAATGGGGGGTGAATCGGGGAGCAAGACGAGGTCAATTTGACTGCTTGGGAGGCTGGCTGGTTTGCTTGAGGGGAGTCTACGGTATCAGTGGCTAGAACTTCAAAGCTGTTACTGGTGGAAGGAATGGGTGAGGTGGCTAGGTTGGATTTTTTCCCAATGGCAGGTTTCTTATGAGACCTCCTACTGGTGACCTTAGTGAACCCTTCAAGTGCAGATTTATCCGGGAGATCAGAGGCTTGTGGCTTGGCATTAAGCGGGCAATCCCTAAAGAGATTCCCATGAATGTGACATTTACGACAACGGAAGGGTACATGCTCAAAATCTAAGGGCTGGATCCATTCATAATCATCATGATAGAGGCTTACCGAGTCTGGGAGGGTCTAGGCGCATGTAGACACAGATGCATGCATATGAGGTGTAACGACGCATCTTCGTTTCCTCCGCAATTTTTATGAACTCCCCCAGCGCCTTGCTGATGTCTTTTAATGAATCTTCATCCCAGTATTCCAAAGGGAGCGAGTACATCCTGATCCATATCGGTGCCCAACTGAAATCTTCCTTGTCAGGGTTGAACCTTTCCACCCAGTGCCTTAGTTATAAGCCTGTTGAGTTAAAGATGTAAGGTCCTTCATCCAGAACCCTGTTACGATCTTCAATGCAAATGAAGATTGCAGTGAAAAATCCCTTAGGTCCAAGCTGAAGGGTGACATGCCCTTTGGGTTTCCATTTGGCTAAAATCCATCCTTGCAAATATTTTTCCGTCGGCCAGAATCCGATGAATTTACCAATAAGAGCGTGATCTCTCATGTACTGGATTTGATCGTTGATTCTGTGGCTTGGAAGCTCGATTTTTGGCCGTTCAATAGCAATTGGTTTGCAGGTGGTTGACGTCACTGTGGGTGTTTCATTTTTCCCATGTTCTTCTTCCTTTGATTCACTTCTCTTTTCTATGGAGACTTTTTGTGATTCGTGTATCAGGGTGTCCTTGGCCTCTGGATTCGTCTGATCCAAGGCAGATTCCTTTGAAGGTTCCGTAGGAGCTTGTTTGTCATTACTTGAGGGGGAATACTGTGTGCCTCCCCCCGAAGGGTCTACCATTGCAGGTAAACCTTATGCCAGTTTGCGCTAAGCTAGGAGTAGAGAGCCAGGGGAAATCTGAAGGCAGACAGAGTCAGTCGGCGCAGTTGCAGGGGCCAGCGGGAACCCTAGCAGAGCGAAAAAAACCCTCCTTCATTCATTTTATGTTTATGTGCTTTGTTGCTGGTTATGTTTAATTATTTCTCTTGGTAAATTCTTTATTATTTTTGCCGTAAATGTTTTATTTATGTGGTAAATCCTAACATAAATTTTCCTGCCATTTTCCAAAATTCGAAATCGAGATGGTGGGCAATGGACGATAGCAGTGTGTGCAATGGGAGCACCAATGGTAGGGTGCCTCACACAAGGGAAATTCGTATCGGTGCTTGAGAGCTATGGAGCACTGAAGAAGTGAAAATTCTAATTTTTTGGCCGTAATTTTTTTTTATTTAACCCTATTTCGGTTCGTGGGTTTTTTAGGAGCACCAAGCGGTTTCTTCCAATCGCACTAGGGTTTTTTAAGTGTAGCTTGGGTTTTTATGACGCACCGGTGTGCTACAGTAATGAGACACACCGGGAGGGATTGTAGGGAGAGCACGATGTCTTGGTGTGCTAATTTGTAGTACGCACCAGTGCTTTTATAGTTGAACACACTAGTGCAGTGTAGGATGAGAAACGCACCAGACAAAAAACAGCGACAAAAACCTCCACCCGCGAACCTCCTCTAGGAACCTCTGCTACAAATGGATATCTAGGCTATTTTTATAAGGGGTTCCTCAAAAACATCCGCTAGAGGGTATTTTCCTTGTAGTGCCTTGTCTGGACCATTGTTAGGGATGGCTCCATGATTATCTATTGAGGGAGCTCCTCCTTTTCTGCTCAATTAACCTGCAACAATGCTTCAATAGGAGGGGATCTCTCCCCTTCCCCACATGGGCACTCATACAACCTGTCACAATTCGCAGATTAGAAGAAAGCATCCAAAAGTTTTCAAATCTGACACGACAAGATACTTCAAAACCCGATGACCAAAACCTTAGAAAAACACATTTTTAGTATTGTCGTAGCAATATAAAATAAAACAAAATAATATAATATAACTAGATTATAACTTTATTTTAAATTATTTTTCCCAAGGAAATATTGTAATTTTATTAATTAAAAAAAATTACATGTTATAGATGCTTGCAAGCATTCAATCGGTCTAATCCAAGACTCGTGATTACAAATCAATACAAATTAAAAAACTAAATACTGCAAATAAGAGGTTAAACTTTTCTACTTTCCTCCATTCTCCTTATGATGGCATAGATGATACAATAGCAAGTTGTGTTTCTTCTTCCATACTTGGGTTTTCTAAATTATTATTAATAATAATAAATAATTAAATAATTAATATATAAGTTAAACACATACAAATTTTAAAAAATGAAACAAGATTCATAACCATGGAGACTTACCCCCATTTTACCATGGAGATTCTTAATCTATAAATAACAATACCACGAGCCAACACCATGGTTTATCAATACCATATGCCCAAAAAAACATAACTCATTTCATATGACACATATTCAAATGCTATTTTTTTAATAAATCATTTGAATTAAAAGGGTATAATTATTTTGGAGATAAATCTCAACCTTTGATTTGTGTATACTACCATGAATATTTTATAATATTCCATAGAGGTTAAATCTATACCCACCTAATAATTAATTATAATTAAATTAAAATTTTGGAAGCTCTATTATGAAATAAACACATCTAGGAGGGTAAATATTTGAAATTCCATCCATTAATAGAAAACATAGGACTAAAATATGCCACATATTTCATTTATAACCATAAAATAAAAATTTGAATTAAAAGAAAAAGTACTTTACCAATGTTTAGTTTTTTGAATATTTAGTTTGTATTTGTTAGTTTATCTAATTTTAAAATTTTACTAAACTTAAAAAATATAAATATAAAAATATATTTATGTATAATTTTGACTTATATTATAGTTTTAATTAATTTAACTAAAAAACAATTTAAATACTATTTATTTTACACTATAATTTGTGTTAATAAAACACTAATAATTAATTAAAAGTATAATATCATTTTTATGAAGTTTAGTGTTATGTGTTCATGTGATTTTGGATTGATTGTTAAGATCATCTTTGAGAATAGGATCTTATTTTTTTTTAAATACCAATAATATATTAATAAATTGGTCTCTTTGTAGGACAATCGAGTAGTTGGCACAATGAGATTCACGGGGACATCTTTAGCCCATTGTAATAGGGCTTAAGGAGTAGGCTCCCCACCCTAATAGAGTCTTGGCTCTTGCTAAGTCATAAATCTTGATATATCTTACTTATAAATTGTTGGATATACTCTTGATCCTATAGTAACAACCACTAAATCTGATCTTGAACTTTGGTCAAATCAAGTTAACAAATAACTGATTCACCATGATAAAAAAGAATAAAAGGTAAAAAATTTAAAATTTAATTCCAACTTAATAATTTTATTTCACTTCCACAAATGATGCATTTTAAACCTTAAGTATAGTTGATTGTGAGGTTTGTCATCGTTGTCATTTCAAATATATGACAAAATTATATTTCCTCTACTACTTTGTGTTTTCTTTTTATCGTTTCAATGGGCTCGTTTTATATTTTTTTATGTTTTTTTAAACATTATTACGTCGATAGACATTTTTATGCATTATTACGTTGATATGCATTGTACAAATTTGTCATGCAGCCACTGCACAAATTTGGATGACATGTCGAATTTCTATTGTTTTGCATGTTAAACAAGATTGAGGTACTGTGTTTGACCTTTAATTTTCTTCACTGTACGATTGACTCTCTTCTTGCTATTTTTGGTGCCCAAATCTTATAGACGAAACGAAAAAAGAATCATGCGATCAAAGAACATAGAATCCTCTGTTCTTTTCTTGTATTGGGTTGGTTAGGCAAAACGAGAGGCTTTGAATTCGAGAACTTGGTAGAGAACAAAATTAGGTGTTTGGGTGCTGTAATTATACCACATGGATAAATTTGGATTGGGGAGATGGATAGTAAGTGGATTGGCTATCCTAAAAAATTCTATTATTAGGCTAGTGTTTCCCTGCTTCGGCTCTCACGTACTTAGGAAGGACTTGGTATTTAAAATATTTTGGGTGACAGGTCTCCAAAACTAATCCCAAATCCAAGGGAAAAATATTGGTGCATTGATTATTCTAGCCTTGTGACTACTTAGTGAAGTTGACCTACATGGATTATGTGTAATCCCTTAGTATAACCTCGAGGTTGCCAGAAAATGTTTCCTAGCCTACAAATCCTAGTAGTTAATGCTTGCAAGAGTTCCAATGGTGACCAAGACACTGCAAATCAGAGTCTGTTCTTTTTCTTGAGAATTTTAAGGTTAAACTTGTGAGATTGTCTTTTAATGGGAAACAAAACTTGCCAACATCTACAATTTCATGTAATAATAGTAATTCAAAATCAAAACCATATGCCTTAACAAGCAACAAAACCATATTTCAAACATGGAAAAAGGAAATGAAAAGTTGTCCACCAATTAAATCTTAGAATCTTAAAGAATATATGGAAGATTCAATAATTGAGGTATGTTAGTAACAATAAATCAAAATATAATATTTTGTATCTTTTGGAAGTATTTGATGCAATGTTTTTGATAGGTTTCTCCTTTTAAAAGAAATTGTATTAATGTTTCTTTGTTTACGGGTATAGTTTGATGAAATTCGATGAATTGGTTTTCAAATTCTATGGAAGAAGTTAGGAAGATCATTGTTTTTTATATATCTTGCTCATAAAAAAATGAATTTTTCTCTTTGTTTTATTGCCTAGTCAAGCAGATTATGAAGCATATTATGGAAGCCCCCTTTTTGCGTATTTGACAACACATTGTTTCAACCATTGGATTTTGTACCCTCCACCTACAAAGTAGCCAAAGCCCCTTCTAGTTCCAGAATCTAAACCTAACAAGAAGCGAAATGATCATAGGTTAAGAAAGGTGAAAGAATATATCTACAATCCTTTAATATTCCCAAATAGTTTGCATATAAAGTATTTCAATATTACTTGGAAGAAAAAAACCATGTAATCTTGGTAAAATTTTGAATAAGGGAAACATTAGTGTGTGGTGGTATTTACTGATATTTTTTGCAGGTTGATAAGTATGTTGTAATAGACATGTGGAAGCTTACAAATCAGATGTAATCCCTGGGTCAAATCATAGTCAAAGTGTTGTGATCCTTGTATAGGGTGAAAAGCCCTTGATGAATAAGTGTTGGCTTCAGCTTGTCCCCATTTGCAATCTTCCAAGCACTCTGCACTTCTAGCACAGTCTGCATCTTAAACTTCCAATTAGAGTAATTGGAGCCATCGAGCTTGTTGCTCTTGTTCAAGTATGCTTCGATTATTTGATTATTCATCTTGATGATTAAAAAAAAAAAAACTTTAAGTAATTGACAAGCAAAAAAATGATGGATCTACCCCAAATCCTTACAGAAAGAAATATCATGATACAAATCTACCTGATCTGTGATCAATCCAGCAGGTTGTTTTGCACACTGTGTGACAGGCTCTCGAGTCCTCTGCACTAGCAATATTTTCTTCAAATCTCTTCCTTCATCGGTGAACTTTCAATGGATCTCTTCATCAGTGACCTTTCACCAGATTTATTCATTCATCAATGGTTCCCACTCGCTCAAATCTATTTCAGATCTCCTTGCCGCACTTACCGACCCAATTTCCGCGACTATCGCGCTAGAAATGAAACATAGTAAGTCTTTCCTTTTTCAGCGCCTCTGTTCTACTCAAATCCACGCTATTGGCACAACTTTACTGTAGGAACCACGACAATCGGCACGACTGTTCCTCAAAAAACCGCGCTGATCCGCTCAATACCTGAAAAATAAAAATTTCACTCAGTCATCAGGGGCTTTTCCTTTGCCACCTGGATACTCACGTAGATCACAGCACTCCAACTATGATTCGACCCTGGAGCTCCTAAAAATTCCTTTATAACTAGTATGATGAATTTTATTGAACTTTCTAGTTATAAAGAAGCAAATCAATGTAGTGAATGGAAAGAAGCTATGGAACATGAATATGAATCTATTCTAAAAAACAACACTTTGGAGCTGGTTGAACTACCTGAAGGGAAGAAAAACCATAGGTTGTAAATGGTTGTATAAACCCAAGATTAATGCAGATGGAACCATAGATAAATTAAAAGCTAGATTGGTAGAAAAGGGGTATTCACATAAATAAGGTATTGATTATGAAGAAACCTTCACCTCTGTAGCTAAACTAAACTCTATCAGAATGATGATTGCTTTAGCTACTAGAAAACACTAGATGATTCACCAAATAGATGTAAAATCTACATTTTTAAATGGGGAATTGAAAGAGGAGGTTTAATTAGAGAAACTTGAAGGGTTTGTCCAAAAAGGGAAAGAAAATCTAGTTTGTAGATTAAATAAAGTTTTATATGGACTGAAACAAGCACCCAAGTTATGGTGTGAAAAGATATACTCATTTTTTCTGTAACACAGTTACAATAGAAGTAAAAATGACCCTAATATGTATACTGTGAAAGATGAAAAGCAGTGTATAGTGTTGATTTCTTTGTATGTAGATGATATAATCGTTACAGGTGATGTTGTTGATCTAATCAAATAAATCAAGCAGAAAATGTCACAAATGTTCGAAATGAAAGACCTTGGTGAACTAAGATAATGTTTGGGTCTTGAGATCTGGAGAGCTTTGTTGAGCAGTGGAAAAGGTATGAATTCACTATGTGTTTTCCCATTATTTTACTTTAAACATAATTGTTTTTACTTTAGAAAGGTGACTTATTACAAGAACTGTGGTAGAATTGTAAAGATTTATGTTTATTGTAAAATGTAACTAAAAACTGCCTTTTATTGCTAAAAACAGGAATCAGGCGAGGTGAACAGTGATACCAGAGGCGAGGCTAAAGTAAGTTCAACTGATGTTCCTCCAGCATTAGACCAAACCCTGCCAAAGACAAGGAAATTCGAACGCATTGCTAAGAAAAGGCAGGGGACAGCTCGACTTCAGTCAAAGGAAATCAAGTGACATCCAAACAAAGAAGAGAAGTGAATCCCTCAGGATCCTTCGATCGTGAGGGATCGTTGTTCAAACCTCATCTCGTTCCTTGTCTTGTCCGTTGAGTTTTTTATATAAGGCAATTCCTTTAGCGATTGTAAAGGGGTCGGATCATTTTATTAAAAAACATTCCTTCTGTAATTCTGCGTTTTATTGACTCTCGTGATCAGAGAGCGATCACTGTAACACTTTTATGTTCGATTAATACAAAGGCCCGTTTCATTTCATCTTTCCGGCTCTGAAGTAACCCAACAGTGTTTCACTGGTGCTAAGGGCCCGGCTCTGGTGGAATTGCTCTGTTATTTGTATTTCTATCCTTTGATTACTGTCGTGTGATAATTGCGTTTGGTTTCATTACGATTACCGAGTTATTTTATTACTGTCGAATTGAGTACTGGATTGCTGTGTGCGCTAATGGATTGCATTGTTGTTCTATTTTAGCAAGGATCGTGATTACTTTCTTATTCATCTTGCTATCTCTTATAAAGCTTTTTTGTTCCATACTTAACTTCGTTAGCTGTTCCATTGGATTATTGTTCATTTAGATTGACTACTTAATAGTGTTTGTTGTCGACAGGGTTGGAGTTTAAGAAGACTTGTTATCTGATTTTGTTAAGTTCATATTTGCTGTTCAACTACTGTTTGATGTTCAATTTGTTGGAAATATGATGCAGAGTGTTGTCCTTGATGGCAACCCACTGAATGAAGATGAAGACATGCGACTGTTGACATGTGTTGTCCTTGATGGAAATTCACCTGATGAAGTTATTCTTGACTTGATGGACTTGGTAAATGATGTTTGTTAGCAATATGATGTTGAGTGTTGTCCTTGAAAGGCAACCCACTTGATGAAGATAATGGCAACTTACTGGATGAAGTTGTGCTTGATAGAATATGTCTTGATGAACTAAATATGATGTATCTATAGTGTGTACAGAAGGTAATGAAGAAAGGAATTCAACATGTGCTAGATCTATGGTAAAAAGAGTATGTCTTAAGGCATACACGGATCTGTCTAGGGGAAGTCGCGTATGCACGCGAGAAACAACGTTCCAAGTCGCGTA
Organism: Pinus albicaulis; assembly: GCA_034641835.2. NCBI lineage: Eukaryota > Viridiplantae > Streptophyta > Pinopsida > Pinales > Pinaceae > Pinus > Pinus albicaulis. The sequence continues at coordinate 577,646,194 of CM076571.1, read as the reverse complement.
TGGGCAAAAAGCGCTCATAAAGTGCAAAACCAGGGGTAACCACCATAGTATTGACCTATTGTATTGGGTAATGATTCGTCTAAATGACTCCGTCCAGGAATACCATCGGAAGTAATGTAGTTTTGGGCTCATGGTATTGTTTTGGCTCATGGTATTGAAAAATGGGCTCATGGTATTGTTTTGCCTCATGGTATTGTTTTGGCTCATGGTATTGAAAAATGGGCTCATGGTATTGTTTTGGCTCATGGTATTGAAAAAGGGTAAACCTATATAAGGAGAAGAAATTCATTGTGCAAATCATGAGTGTGGGAGCAAGATGTCTGAGCTTGAATGAATACTTCTCTGTGAAGTATATATGTATGGAAAGGGTAAAGGTTTGATGATAGATCTGAATGTATAATGCATCAATGATGAAGAAGGGAATCTAGATCTGGAATGTATTTGTATCTGCTAGATCTGTTTATGGAAGACTTAGATCTGAGATGAGGCGAACATCTGTCTGAAGTAAAAGGGTAAATCTGAACTGAATATCTGATCTGAAGAGATATGCTGCTCTATAATGGTTGAAGATCTATACGCTAGTTCGCCGAAGGGGAAGCACGTATATACGCGGCTTCGCTGAATAAAAAGCGCGTATGCGCAATGAAATTGGATCTGTAATATGTACAGAAGTATACGCTAGTTTATGTGAACAGAAGCGCGTATATACGCGACATCAGTGAAAGGGAAGCGCGTATGCAAACTAGGGTTTGCTGAAATCTGTGGTAAGAAATATCTGATCTGTTCTGCTGGTTTACTGATATCTGTCAGTGAATTATATGTATCTGTTTCATGGTTGAATGTGCTTAAATGTATGGAGTGGGTCCAGTCTAAAAATATGATGAAACGTGGCCTGCAAGTGGTGTCCTAAAGGAAGCTTTGGATCCAGTGTGAAAATTGATGAAACGTGGTCCATAGAGGTGCTGAGGGTTGTAGCCTTCAGTCAGGGGGTTGTAGCTCCCTTCCAGGTGAGGTTGGTAAACGAGATCGTGGGGTCGTAGCTCCCTTCCAGGTGAGGCTGGTAAACAAGATCGGGGGGTCGTAGCCTTCCGGTGGAGGCCGGTAAACGAGTCGTGGGGTTGTAGCTCCCTTCAGGAGAGGTCGAAACGAGTGCAGGGGGAGGCTCGCGTGCCGGTAGGAGTTCACACCAAGACACATGTTGTAAGATGTTTTCTCTATAATAAAATATTGAAGTTGGCCGAGCAACCGCAATGGCAGGGTTTTCTCCGACTGGGGTTTCCACCTAAAAACTCGGTGTTCATGTGTGATGATTGTGTGATGGTTTATTCTGTTCTTACTGCACATGTTTATTGTTTATAGAACATCTAATGAATGAATGATGGAATGATATAAGTGAAGAAATAATGGCATAATTAGATCTCTGTGTATACGCGAGTTTTATGAAGGATATCCGCGTATATACGCGAGTCTGCATCAGGAAAGTAGCGTATGGGTTTTGAAGTAAAGAAAAAGTAAAAAGTTTTGAATATGCAGAAAATACTGATTCACCCCCCCCTCTCAGTATTTTTCCCAACACCAGTATCGCAGCAGTCCTTCGTTGGGTAGTTTGATCGCTAGCGCGGGAGATCCGTCGCAATGGGAAGTCAAGAAGGAGTAATGTCTATAAAGCCACCTCAATTCAATGGAAGCAATCTGATCTTCTGGAAGGTACGTACAAAAGCTTATCTGCAAAGTCTTGGTGCAGATGTATGGGCAATCGTGGAAGAAGGTTATCAATACCCGGCAAGTATTCCTACCGATGCAACAGAAAGGAAGAAGTATGAAACCAATGCCAAAGCAGTGAATGTCTTATTGGGAAGCATGTCTGAATCAGAATTTGCTAAAGTAATGCAGCTACATTCAGCAAAAGAAATATGGGACAAAATCATTCTAAGCTATGAAGGAGACACAAAGGTAAAAGTGCAAAACTCCAAACTCTTAGAATTGAATATGAAAATTTGAAGATGCATAGTGATGAAAGTGTTGCCAGTTTCTTTCTTCGTCTAGATGATATTGTAAATCGGATGAGAAATTTGGGTGAAACCATAATCGATACTACTCTGGTGGAAAAATTCTTAAGATCCTTGACTTCAAAATTTGACTCTAAAGTTTCAGCTATTGAAGAAAGGCAAGATCTGCAAACTCTTACTATTGTTCAATTACATGGTATTTTGACTTCTTTTGAAATGAGACAAGGAGGTCCTTCTCAAATCAGAGAAGCTGCTTTTAAGGTGTCTGCAAAAGGAAAGGAAAAGGAAGTTTTCAAAGAAACCAGCTATATATTCGATGAAGAAGAAGCGAATTTCGTGAGAAAACTCCAACTAGGAACTGGAAGATTCAAAGGTAAGCTTCCCTTCAAATGTTTTGAGTGTGGAAAAGTTGGTCACTATGCTGCTAAATGTCCTTATAAAGAAAAACATGGTAAAGGAAAACAATTTGAAAAGAGGAAGAGTTATTATGCAAATGAAGATGATGATGAAGTGTCCAGTGAAGATGAAGAAGATTATGACCAAGCTCTACAAGTGCTCATGGAAAAGAAGCAAAAGAAGAAGGTTACTCGAGGAAAGGAGATACCTCAGAAATCATGTATAGCAAAAATTGAAGAAGATGAAACAGATTCTGACGAAGCTCTACAAGTGCTCATGGCAAAGAGGAAAAAGAATAAGGCTACTCGAAGCAAGGAGATATCTCAGAAAATTGAAGAAGATGAATCTGATAGTGATTTGGGCCCTTGTAATCTTCTTTGTGCAAGAAATGGTGTAGAAAGTGAAAGTAAAGTTGTGGATCTAGAACAAGCTATCAAGATCAAAGTTGAAGAACAACAAAAGGAAATTGATAAGAAATATTCTATCTACAAAGAGATGATCTCTCAAATGAAAGATCAAATAGAAATGCTGAATGGACAGGTGGACAAGTATCAAAGGTTTCATACTTATGCATCCAATCAAATTAAAGAACTAGAAGTAGAAATCAACGATCTAAATGCAGATCTCGAAAAATCAAGCAAGAAGAATGAAGGACTTGAAGCTGCAATCATCTTTCTACAAACAGATCTTGAAGCATCAAATAAGAAGAATGAAGAACCTCTGTCATTTGAAAAAGAAGGCCTTGAAGCAGAAATCATCTCTCTCAAAGAAGATCTGGAAAAATCAAATAAGAAGAATGAAGAGCTGCAACAAACATGTGAAGAAAACGAAAATTGGTTGAAAGAAGAGATTCTAAAACTGAAGGATCAAGTAGAAAATGGAAGAAGGAAAGAAGAAAGCATGACAAAGCAATGTCAAGCCTTGGAGGTTGAGGTAAACATTCTCAAAGGTAAATTAGAAGAAAAGGTTAAACTTTTGAAGTTTCAAGATAGTACTAATATTTTGGACAATATTCTGAGTAATCAAAGGTCTCCTGCTATCAAACTTGGTCTTGGTTTCCAAGAAACTGTTAAAGGAGAATCTAGCTCACAAGGAAGTGCTAAAACTTCAGAGGATGTCAATGCAAAACCTGAAGTGTTGAAAGAGACAAAAGGTCAACCATCAATGATGAAATATCAAAAGAAATCAGTCAATAATGTTGAATGTTTTAAATGTCATAATTATGGGCATGTTGTAGCTAATTGCAGGATCAGATCTTTTCAGCCTCAAACTAACAGATCCTACATAGAAAGGTACTCTGGTTTCTTCAAGGGATATTGTTTTTCATGCAACAAGTATGGACATAAAGCAGCTGATTGTAAAAAGAGGAAGATTAGAAATACTCATTATGATTCTTATGCTTATTTCTCTAGACACATGAGATGTTATTCCTGTAACAAGTATGGACATGTAGAAAAGGAATGCAGGTTGAACAGATCTGAGAAAGTGGACAATTTTCAGCACACAGTTAGGAAGTTCAAGCAAATTTGGAAAAAGAAGGAGGACCAATCAGAAACGTAGGGAATTCTGACCCTACTGCAGTCATCCGCTTCTGAAGCTTACTTATCTTATTGACTGCAGGAATGATGTGGGATACATTATGAGATTTAGTAATGTATCGTCACAGGGGGAGCAATGTATGATGACTCTCATGGTTGATTTGATTATTCTGGTTATATGTATTTCTGACAGAGCATCTGATATGAAGAAGACAGATACAGGAAGGACAAATTCAGGGGGAGATGAAGGAATGTGAAAATTTCTATGCTTCACTTTCCATACGCAGGTTCAATGAACAAAGGTCACGTATACACGTGATTTCCAGTAGACACAGTCGCGTATGCATTAATGATAAGAGAATTTATATGATAGCTGAAGATCTGGAGCAGAGGTTCAGGGGGAGCATCAGTCTGACTGATAATTATTGTACTATTTGCATTAATCTGGTTACACTCATGCTAATGAAATGATATATGGTTTCACTTGTTGAAGATTATGGATAAGTCCTGTTTGCTTTTTGATGAAGAGTATTCGTTGCTGAGATGAAAGTCTTATAATTCAGAGATAAGGACAGATCATGCAGAAATTGTTGATGATGACTTGCTGATGAACGTATTCAAGTTGCACAAGTTAAGAAGAAGCACTGGTTCAGGGGGAGCAGCAGGTTGAATACTAATGATTGCATTGTTGGCAATATGACTGCTTATTCTTTGGTTTTTGTGATACTCATGCTCAAATGATGATGACTTGGTACATGGTTTATTATGATGAGATTTTTAGCCCTGGTTGCTGATAAGTATCTTTTGTGCTCACACATGGATGAGTTGGATGTCGTTTGATTCAGAAATAAGAATAGATCATGCAGAGTTTGTTACTATGGTTGAGATCTTTTGCCTACATATGTTACTTCATGTTAAATATTGAAGATCTTGATGGTATTGGACCACATGGATGATTGCTTGACACATATTTGAAGATGTTGTTCTGGTATGATAATCTCTCTTGGAAAGATTGTATTGATGCGGCAAAGAATCTGAAGGCTTGGTTACTAATGTGCTTATGCTACAACCGTTGGATGACGCTTGAAGACACAACTACACTGTTCTATCTATCTGTAATCCAGGGAAGCATTCAAATATCCCAGAAAGAAGTTGAACACTGTCTTTTTCTTACAGAGGATCAGATCTGGTTAAAATTTAGAAGATGGAATTGGATACGCGGGTTTCCTGAAACACAATCGCGTATATACGCGAGTTCATGCACAGAAAACCGCGTATGTCTGATTGCTGACAATTTTCTGTTTGGAGTCAGCTCTCTTCAGCACAGCTGCAGTGCTGTTTGGTATCTCTGATACTGTTTGGTATCTCTGGTGGTGTTCCATTTCTCATAATTCCATTTCTAATATTTTGATAAAGATGCCTTGATGATTTGTTGGTAAAAGTGTTTAGGATGCACAATCTAAGGGGGAGCCTTAGTCATATGGAAAGGTTGCTTGGCTGCACAAATTCATGGGGAGCATTAGCGTTGCTGAGTATAATGCATGGTTGGCATTATGTTGGTTCTGAAATATGTTCTCTTTCTTGAGGACTTTCTGGTGTTGGTTATGAAAAGTCATATTTGTTTTTTTTTTTTTTTGATGAAAAGGTCATGTTGAGACCCATGATGTAAAATTGTAATATTCGGTCATGTAAGGACTTGTCAAATTTGTAAACCCACTTGGTTGGGTAGCTGAGTCAAATTTTGTAAACCCACTTGGTTGGGTAGCTGAGTTGAAATGTGCAAACCCACTTGGTTGGGTACTTGAGTCTTATATGTAAATCCACTTGTTTGGATATTTGATGTAAGTATGAGTCTTTGGTGATAGGACGTTCATAGAGTCATGTACTTCTTTGGAAAACATGTTTACAGATTCAGCATGAACTCAGGGGGAGCTTGGTGACTTCAGTATATTTCAGATCTGCAGAATGCTTCTTCCACATGCGGAGAAAAGGGGGAGAGTATGTTGGTTTTGATCCACCCTTTGCCCTTGATGTCAAAAGGGGAGAGTGACATGGTGTTTGAATGAAGGGAAAGAATAGTGTCAAAAATGGGGAATGTGACATGGTGTCATTGTATTCTTAATGTACCTATCTGATGTGGTAACCAAACACCATCGTGGTTTCCATCAATTCCAAAGGGAGAGATTGTTGGAAATATGATGCAGAGTGTTGTCCTTGATGGCAACCCACTGAATGAAGATGAAGACATGCGATTGTTGACATGTGTTGTCCTTGATGGAAATTCACCTGATGAAGTTATTCTTGACTTAATGGACTTGGTAAATGATGTTTGTTAGCAATATGATGTTGAATGTCGTCCTTGAAAGGCAACCCACTTGATGAAGATAATGGCAACTTACTGGATGAAGTTGTGCTTGATAGAATATGTCTTGATGAACTAAATATGATGTATCTACAGTGTGTACAGAAGGTAATGAAGAAAGGAATTCAGCATGTGCTAGATCTATGGTAAAAAGAGTATGTCTTAAGGCATACGCGGATCTGTCTAGGGGAAGTCGCGTATGCATGCGGGAAACAACGTTCCAAGTCGCGTATGGGCAAAAAGCGCTCATAAAGTGCAAAACCAGGGGTAACCACCATAGTATTGACCTATTGTATTGGGTAATGATTCATCTAAATGACCCCGTCCAGGAATACCATCGGAAGTAATGTAGTTTTGGGCTCATGGTATTGTTTTGGCTCATGGTATTGAAAAATGGGCTCATGGTATTGTTTTTGCTCATGGTATTGTTTTGGCTCATGGTATTGAAAAATGGGCTCATGGTATTGTTTTGGCTCATGGTATTGAAAAAGGGTAAACCTATATAAGGAGAAGAAATTCATTGTGCAAATCATGAGTGTGGGAGCAAGATGTCTGAGCTTGAATGAATACTTCTCTGTGAAGTATATCTGTATGGAAAGGGTAAAGGCTTGATGATAGATCTGAATCTATGATGCACCAATGAAGAAGAAGGAATCTAGACTGAATGTATTTGTATCTCGCTAGATCTCATGGCGGAAGACTTAGATCCGAGATGAGGCGAACATCTCGTCCGAAGTAAAAGGGTAAATCCGGGAATCGAATATCCGATCCGAAGAGATATGTCAGCTTCTATAATGGTCAAGAACCATACGCTAGTTCACCGCAGAGGAAGCGCGTATATACGTGGCTTTGCTGAAGAGAAAGCGCGTATGCGCAATAAAATTAACTCTGTAATTTGTATTGAAGTATACGCGGGTTTATGTGAACGGAAGCACGTATATACGCGACATCAGAGAAAGGAAAGCGCGTATGCAAACTAGGGTTTGCTGAACTCTGTGGTAAGAAATGTCTGATCTGTTCTGCTGGTTTACTGATATCTGTCAGTGAGTTATATGTATCTGTTTCATGGTTGACTGTGCTTAAAGGTATGGAGTGGGTCCAGTCTGAAAATATGATGAAACGTGGCCTGCAAGTTGTGTTCTAAAGGAAGCTTTGGATCCAGTGTGAAAATTGATGAAACGTGGTCCATGGTGGTGCTGAAGGTTGTAGCCTTCAGTCAGGGGGTTGTAGCTCCCTTCCAGGTGAGGCTGGTAAACGAGATCAGGGGGTCGTAGCTCCCTTCCAGGAGAGGCTGGTAAACGAGAGCAGGGGGTCGTAGCTCCCTTCCAGGTGAGGCTGGTAAACGAGTCAGGGGGTTGTAGCTCCCTTCCAGGAGAGGCTAGTAAACAAGCGCAGGTGGGTGCCTGCGTGCTGGTAGGATTCTGCACCAGCACATATGTTGTAAGATGTTTTCTCTATAATAAAATATTGAAGGTTGAGAAACTGCAGCGGTGGTTTTCTCCCGACTTGGGTTTCCACCTAAAAATCCTGGTGTTCATGTGTGATGGTTTATTCTGTTCTTACTGCACATGTTTACTGTTTATAGAACATCTAATAAATTAATGATGGAATGATATAAGTGAAGAAAAAATGGCATAATTAGATCTCTGTGTATACGCGAGTTTTATGAAGGATATCCGCGTGTATACGCTAGTTGTCTTCAGCAAAGTAGCGTATGGGTTTTAGAGCATGAAAAAGTAAAAAGTTTTGAATAAGCAGTAAATACTGATTCACCCCCCCCCCCCCCCCCTTCTCAGTATTTTTCCCAACACAATTACTATTTGCTGTTCATTTCTAATTCGTTAACTTCAGATTGCAGAGAGAATGTTTGTTTACAATTTGCTGTGTAGGCATATAGATTACAAATTTTTGTTCCTTTCCAATTCTTGCTTTTAGAAATTCTTCTTAGTTTATTTTCAACAGCAAGTAGTTCAATTTCGATTTCACTTTGATTGCTTAAAGAACAGGACTGTCAACTATAGAGAACATTGGTTATTGCCTCCAAGTTCCCAGATCGATTGCCTTGTCTCATTGTGATTTCTGTTGCATAGATTTCTAAGGGAATGAGTTATTGCTACTGTATCCTTGATTGATGTTTTGCAGAGTCAGTAGTTAAGATTTCAGAGTATTTGAATTCATGTTATTGTAATTAGATTTCTTTACAAGCATCTGTTTACTCTTGCATCTAAAATACTATACTACATCTCTCATAGCATTACTCTTAGCTAAATTGCAGTCTCAAACAGAGTACACTCTTGAAATAAAAAGTTGTTCCCGGATTGATAATTAATGTAGGATAAATAGGTGTTAAAAAGATACTTTTTATACCTCAACATTTTGGCGTTGTTGCCGGGGAGGGTGTATGCCATTTCGAAGGAGTGATGCACATTTGATTTTCTTCTGCTTGCGAAGAATTTGGTATTAAAGACGAAAGGTAAGAACCTACGCACCGGGCAAGGCACATACTTGCTCACAGCCCACTTCATAGCAGAATTAGGTAAACTTCTTTCTTTAGGTAGGAATGAAGGCTTGTTTTCTTGAATGAATAAACCAGCTAAACAAAACAAAATTCCTCCTAAACCTGAAAAACCTAAGGGATCAGTGACCCTTGGGCGAACAACTTTCATTGACGAAATCCTTAAGAAGACTGAATCTCAGCCATCAGTAGGACCTAGGAAATTTATCTCTAGACAGCCTACTAGTTCCCTTCAAGCCACATAGTCACCATCTGAAGCCTTTGCTGAGATACATAGTCAAACAGTGGGAATTGAGCAAGATTCCCAAGAAATTGAGAATCCCTGCCTAATTTCTCTACAAGAAGGGAACTCTAGTAATCTCCGCGAAGGAGAAGGGGAAGCAGGAGAAGCAGAAGAACCAAAATCTCCTTTTGAAATAGTCCAAACAGTGAGCAGTCCAGATAAGGGAAGTGTTGTCAAACTCATTCAAAACAAAGGACCTGAATCTCCTCAAACAGTAGGCCAGCAAGGAATACTTATTGTTGCAAATCAAGGGAGTGTTGTCAAGGGCATTCCTACTCCTTCCAGTCAGCCTAAGAATTCCCTTGAGATCCCAGAAGGATATTGGCACATATTTGATCAAATGGCCCAGAACCAGAACCAAAACTAGAACCAGCAAACACCCCAACAAACTTCCACACTGCAATATCCTATAGTGGATGTTGCAGTTAATGCACCTATGAAAGCCATTCCTCTTCAACATATTCCTAGATTTCATGGCTTGACATTGGAAGATCTAGATTCATTTCTGTTTGAATTTGAGGTGTTATGTAGGGGGTCTGACTATACCACCGATCCCTAAAAATTAAAACTATTTCCTTCCACATTAAAAGGAGCAGCCTTACGATGGTTTATGGGGCTAGGTGGGGGTGTCATAACTGATTGAGATCAGATGAAAGCTATGTTTCTAAAGAAATATCAGGATTATTGCAGGTCTCGGGAACTAAAAGACGAAATATTCCAAATGACAGCAAAACCGAATGAAACTCTGGAAGAATATGTGGAACGGTTTCAATACAATCTTCAGAGATATCCTTATGCATCTTTACCCTTACCTGATAATGTGTTGAAGACTACATTAATTAGGGGAAAGAAGGATCAATGGGTTGAAACATTGAACATTATGGGAAAAGGTAATATATATCAGGAAAGCTATGCTAACATTATTGATTTGTGTATCAGGAGTTCGACGGGCAATACAAGGCTAAAATCAGCAGAATGTGACATGATCACAAGGGATAATAAGACCTCCAGTGAAGGTGTAGCTCGTGCAGAGATTGGAAATCTGCTGGAAGATTTTAAAATAAATATTCTAGGGACTCTAACAACGCAGTTTGACATTATGCAAGCCAAACAAAAGCAACCAGAAGCAGAAAAGAATTTGGCAGTATTCTATCCTAGATGCAGGAAGAAACACAACCACAAAGAGTGCCCGCTGGATATAATAAAATCTTGTGCCATTTGCACGAAAGACCACCCCACAGAAGGATTTCCCTTGCTTCCTGGCCTAAAAGCAGTCTATAAAGAGGCAGAAGAAGAATCAAAAGTGGTATGCTTACTTAATCAGCACCGGCAATGGCAGCCACGACAATCAGGTATGCCAACTGATCCATTTTCTTCCTTTCAGCATCCTCAATATAATTCTCAACAATATAATGGAATGTGGCAAAATCAATCACCTTTCCCCAATTGGTCACAACAGCCATTTCCTACATCATCATGGCCAAACCAAACAAACCAAAATAATTGGCCAAATTTTCCTTTCTGCCCACCGTTTTGGCAAAACAATGCTTATCCAACACAATGGTCCCCCTCTACTTCGCAGAGTCAGGCCTGGCAGTCAAACTGGAAAAGACCTAAAAATCAGCCAGCTGAAACAATTCCCCTCTCTCAACCTACACTACCAGCTCCCTATACATTACCACAAAACCCCCAGACCAACTTAAGGCCACAACTCCCAGCCCAGCCCAACCCAAACCCAAACAATAGGCCAGTTCAGTCTGTCCAAATAATGGAAGCACCAGAATTAGAAACTAAACTGAGGGAGTGTAATGACCTTCAATTGAGGTCTGGGCGTATAGTAGAAATAGAGAGAGACGAAAATGTTCATACTGAAGATCTGTTACTTGTAGAACAAACATTGCAAAAAGAGAAGGTGGTTCAACAACAAAATCAACATCAAATCCCACAACAAGCAACAACCTCTTCTCCACCATTCCCAGAACGATTAATCATACCTCGCCCATTAGAATATCCTGATTTTGATCTTCTGGGAGAATTAAAAAATTTGTGTATAAAAATCCCTCTCCTCCAAGCTATCCAAGACATCCCTATTTGTGCAAAAACCATTAAGGAACTGTGTATAAAGAAGCCAAAGAGGAGAACAACCACCAACCCAACTATCCAAATAGTCGGTACTCTATCTGACTTATTATCAGGAATGGAAACACCTATAAAATATGAAGACCCAGGAAATCCTATAGTGACGGTGCAAACCAATGGGCAATTGTTCCCAAATTCCTTAGTTGATTTAGGAGCTGCAACCAATATCTTAACAACCACCACCTATCAAAAACTTGGCATTACATCATTAGAACCAACAACAACCTTATTAGAATTGGCTGACTGATCGGTAGTCAAACCAGAAGGTACACTACAAGATGTAATGGTATCTGTAGATTCCTGGGAATATCTTGCTGACTTTCTAGTTATCAACCCAAAGAACCAGCTAGATGGACACCCGTTAATCCTAGGTATACCTTGGTTGGAAATTGTCGATGCTTATATTGGCTGCCAACAAGGCAACATGACAATAACAAGGGAAAACTATGTCAAGAATTTAGCTTTATATCCCCCAGCCCAACCAAGCCTATCAATAATCAAAACAAGAAAGCAACCTGTATCATATCTTATGGAAAATATGAGATCGCCTCTAACTATAGAAGATGCCCTTGATTTTAAAGACCAAACAGAGGATGATATCATTAATAGTTTTATTAACAAACCACAAATTAGATCCCATCTAAAATGTCACATGATCAAGGAAGCATTTGACAATAAAGAAGAAGAAGATCCTCTGAAAGACATCCCTGATCAAGTAATACCCACTACTTCTGTGTACAATAGTAAGATTGTAGAAATTCAGGCAGGAAAAACTCTAAACATTAAAAAAAATCTGACTGCTGAACAAGAAGAGAAGTTGGTCCAATTACTACGGAAATATAAAGCAGCCTTTGCATGGGATTATCCAAACATGAAGGGAATTGACCCCCAATTATGTACATACCACATCTGTACCGAAAAGGGTGCGAGAACCATTCGCCAACCCCAAAGAAGACTAAACCCTCACCTTAAAGATATTGTGAAAGCCGAATTACAAAAACTATTGGATGTTAATTTTATTTAACCAATATCTGATAGCAAGTGGGTCTCTCCATTAGTAGTGGTACCAAAGAAGAACGGGAAGTGGAGAATATGTGTAGATTACCGAGAACTCAACAAGGAAACCCAGAAAGACCACTTTCCCCTTCCTTTCATCGACCAGGTATTAGACACATTGGCAGGAAAGAAATTATTTTCTTTCCTCGATGGCTTCAGTGGGTACAATCAAATCCAGATTGCCCCTGAAGACCAAGACAAAACTACTTTTACCTGTCGTTAGGGGACATTTGCCTACTGAGTCTTACCCTTTGGCCTATGCAATGCCCCTGCTACATTTCAAAGGGCCATTCTCAGCATCTTTTTATATTTAATAAATGAAGGGCTCGAAGTATATATGGATGAATTCACACCTTACGGAGATGATTTTGAGCCAGCATTAGAAAATTTAGAAAAGGTGTTGCAAAGATGTATTGACACTAGGCTTTGTTTAAGCCATGAAAAGTGTCATATGATGATGACCGAAGGACTTATCTTAGGACATTATATTTCAGCAGCTGGAATTCAGGTGGATCCAGCCAAAATTCAGATAATTTTGTTAATACCCACACCCACCACACAAACAGACGTATGTAGCTTTCTTGGATTTTCTGGTTACTATAGGAGATTTATAGAACATTATTCTCGAATAGCTGCACCTTTATATGCACTAACAGGAAATGCTGATTTTATTTGGACAGATAAATGTGACAATGCCTTCAATGATATGAAAAAGCTTGTATCAACAGCCCCAGTGCTGAGGGGCCCAAATTGGAATTTGCCATTCCAAATTTCATCTGATGCCTCAGACACAGCGATTGGAGCAGTGCTTGGGCAGGAAGAAGATAAAAAACCATATGCAATCTATTATATCATTTAAAATCTATCTCCTACTGAACTAAATTATACTGTGACTGAGAAGTAATTTTTAGCTGTAGTACACGCTGTAAATAAGTTTAGACATTATATAACTTGGTATCCTATAGTTCTATATACTAATCACTCTGCCATTAAATTTTTAGCAAATAAACCTGTTACAAATGGAAGAGTGACAAGATGGTTGATTTTATTGTAGGAATTTGACATTACAATCAAAGATCGACCTGGAAAAGAGAACCCTGTAGCTGATTTTCTATCAAGAATGCCAAAGCCAACAGATGCAGCAGCAGTCGAAGACCACTTCCCAGATGAACATTTGTTCGTTGTTACTGTTAAAACCCCATGGTATGATGATATAGCAAATTATTTGGCAATAGGTAAATTACCTAAACATCTAACCCTTAATGAACGAAAGCAGATAATACAGCGTAGTACCTGATTCTCTTGGATTGGGGGCTACCTATTTCATACAGGGTCAGATATGCAAATTAGGAGATGCGTCCGGGAGGACGAAGTATTTGATATTTTGAAAGCATGCCATGACGGGTCGTGTGGCAAACATTTTGCAGACTGCCCATAATGTTTTACGGATAGGCTATTATTGGCCTACCATTTTTAAAGATGAAAAAAAATTTGTGTAGGCCTGTGATAGCTGCCAAAGGGCAGGTCGCCCTGGACAGTCCAACGAAATGCCTTTGAACCCACAACTAGTAATTGAACCATTTGAACGTTGGGCGCTCAATTTTGTTGGCCCTATTAGCCCCCCCTCAAACCAAAAAACATACATCTTAGTTGCAACCGAGTATGTCACTAAATGGGTTGAAGCAGAGGCACTTTCGAAAGCTACAGAGGACTCTGTAATACAATTTCTTTTCCAAATATTTGTGCGATATGGCCTCCCAAGGGACATAATCACAGATGGAGGACCGCAGTTTGTAGGTAAAAAACTCGCTGAAACATTATAGAATTACCACATTCAGCACAAGATTACAACCCCATACCACCCACAGGAAAACGGCCAAGTAGAGAGCACGAATAAAGTGATCGAGTCCATATTGACAAAAATTGTTGCCTCACACAGACGTGACTGGGCCTACAGATTTCCAGAAGCCTTGTGGGCATACCAAACAACATGGAGAGCTACTACGAGATATTCACCATATCAATTGGTATTTGGAAAAGAGCCCATCTTTCCAATAGAGTTTGAAATTCAGACACTTAGAACAGCCCAAAAGGTGGGTCTAGATTTAAATGAAGCCCAGGCCAAAAGATTGCAGCAAATTAATGATTTAGATGAAATTAGGCTCTCTGCTCTTCAGCACACTGCGTTAATTCAACAACAAAGAGAAAAATGGCACGACACCCTCATCAAAGAAAAGATCTTCCACGAAGGAGATTGGGCACTCCTATATGACTCCAGGTTTCATGATTTTCCAGGGAAACTCCAGACACGATGGCTTGGACCTTACGAGATACAAAAGGTGCATGATAATGGCACCATTACATTAACCACCATTGATGGATCTGGACATTCCTTCAAAGTAAATTGTCATCAAGTACGATTGTATCATAAACTGCTTACTCGAGAATCCTTCTACTAACAATTACGGGAAGATTCTACCATGCAAATTCTGGCTGAAGGGGATAACTCCTCCTCGGCACCCATTCATTAAATCATTTCTTTCCTTTGAAATTTGTACATAAATATTGTTCATTCATTTTGTTTGTTTTTTTATGGAATTTTGTTTCTTCAAATTCTATTTATTTCGCTTATTTTGTGTTTTTGTTGTTCCTTTCTAAAGGAATAGCATATTTTATGTTCCTTTCGAAAGGAACAGCAGCTTTGCTAAGAGTGTTTTTGATGTTCCTTTTGAAAGGAATAGTAGTTGTGTTGTTTATTTTCATTGTTTCGCAGATTGTTTTGTTGTTCCTTTCTAAAGGAACAGCAGTTTCGCAGATTATTTTTGTTGTTCCTTTCAAAAGGAACAGCACTTTTCGCAGATTGTTTTCTTGTTGTTCCTTTCCAAAGGAACAGCATTTCCAGAGATTGTTTCTGTTGTTCCTTTCCAAAGGAACAGCACTTTTTGAGTGGATTATTTTTTTGTTTTAGACCAGCATTTTGAGGATTTCTGATGACTCTTCTAAAGGCACACATACTATTTATACAAAATCACACAAATTAAATCTTACTTGAATCAGAAAATCTAAAGAAATTGTCATTTTTTTAAGAAATTTTTTGGTGATGATAAGAAAAAGGAAAAAGGACATAATCAATAACATGACTTTGCTGTCTTACTATCACTAAAATTAATATGATCGATTATCTTTATCATGTTGGTTCTTCCCCAAATTTTTATAACTTTCTTTGATTTTTACTTATTGAATAGGAATAAGGGCATATTCTTTTCTATTGAGATGTTTAGACTTCTTCCACCATCCCTACTCTTAAGGAGTGTTGAGCCATCCTTTATATATAAGTAGGAAAGCGCTATATGAAAAAGAAGAAAAAATATTTATATATTTCACTAACAATTTTATGATATGGCAGATGGAGGATAGGGGGTCTCATCAAGAGCTAGCCTACCATGATCATAAGGAAGCAAGTGAAGTGGCATTCCCATCATGGCCACCACACCAGGGACATGGTCTAATGGACAATTGAAAAAAAAACTAAAAAGTCCTTGGAACAGGAGGTCTCATCACGAGCCGACCTGCCCACTTTTCACTTCTTCCCGGTGAATGGCATTGTGATTCATCTGGTCCCCAAGCAGCACAATGGCCTCCGTTATGACATTAAATAGCACTTCCCTAGGCATAAATAAAGGGCAATGGTTCCAAGGGTGAGAAAGCAACTTTGTCAAGGTTATGGACACCTGTGGGCAACAGAGCTCTGCTGATGGTATTGGAGTCACATTTTTACAAATCAATAGTAATATTAAACCCTTTTTCCTGTATCTCTATCTAAATATCAAATGAAAGTATGAATCCTAAACCCTCGATTTTGAACCTATTATACATGAAAATCATCATAAATCGATCACATTAGTTTGAGTGGGTAATAAACGCATTAGTACTTGTGTTCACCTTAGCTGTCCCTTTTCCTTATCTTTAAATCATTACAAACGTTTCTATATCTATTTACGATTTAATCACACGCATCGATTTCAGTAAATGCAATAATTTGATTGATTGTATCATAAGTATGCATGCTTTATCCTGCTGTACAACTACTGTGCAGTACTTTCCTCTCTTATTTGACGGTCGAGGATGACCTATCATCCTCCAGGGGGGCGCGGATGCCTCTTAATCACTGCATGCAGATCAAATCCATATATTTTTTTACCTGTATGCGAATCAAATCCCTACATTCTAGGGAATAACAAAAAATTAACGATATTATTCCAATTCACCGTGTTGTGATGTTCCATTACATCATTGTGTGTTTGGAAAGAAGTAACAGTGTGCAGAGAAGATGGGAGGTCGACCAATTCGTAGCGAGCCGCAAGTGCTAGTTGTTTCTGATGCTGCACGAGAGATTCTAGAAAAATTGGGATGGATTACATACTTCACAAGGCTCCAACAACCCCATGAAACAGTGGCTACCGAGTTTTTACAGAATTTTTAGGAAGGATACTCCATGTTTAGAGGAATACAGATAGTCGTAACAGATGAAATAATTGCAGAGGTGTCTGGTCTACCAGCGCAAGGAACCATATGGACTCAGAAGAAGTTCAGGCTTCAAGAAGCCATGAATATTTTCCAGGATGACGGACAAACATTGGTTGTCAAAGGCAAAGGAGTTCAGCCGGCATCATTGGGAGAACCATGGATGGAATTTGCAAAGGTAGTGCAAGCCTATATAACATGCGATGGAAGGAAAGACGTGGTAAGACCTTGCCACCTTAAGTTATTGGCAGTATTAAAGCAAAAATGTACTATAAATTTGCCTGCATTTTTAAATTCCTTACTGCATGATGTTGCTCGTAGTATAAGAAAATCTCGGCACACAGACATGGTGCTAAGCCACCATTTCCTAATCAGATTAATAGTAAGTCATAGTCTTGACCAACAACAGACCAGTTGGGAAGAATTGATATTTTCTATTGATGGAGGATTAGCCCTACCTGCCCCAAAACGAAAGAGAATGACTAGCTCGATAGCTGAGCCATCAAAACGTAAACAACCCTCCCGTTCAAAAATAAGTAGGGGAATGATAGAAGGCCTTCTGGGTAGCAGTAGCCAGCCCTTGGAATTTCCTAGCTCGGAGGATGAACATCCTCCACAATTGGAAGGAGGGAGTCCCCGTACTAATAAGGATGAAGAAGAAATGAGTCACCACACCAGTGGTGAGAAACAAACCAGTGCAGAAGAAGGAAATAATGAAGAAGAGGAAATTGAGGGAGAAGAAGGAAGCCCTCATACTAGTGTAGAGGGAGAAATTTGCTACTCTGATGAGGAAGAAGGTAGTTACCATACCTGAAAGGAGGACGAAGATAATCACAGCAGTGAAAGAGAAGGAATAGAACCTCCCAAAAACACTACTGCAAGTTCACCACAAAGCCCTTTGCAAGAAGACCAATTGGCCCAAATTTTGGCCAATATGAGTGAATATGTGCAGCCTCACAGCCCTCTAGACCTTAATGTTGATATCAACCAATTGCAGGAGCAATCTGTTGTCAATAAAGAAACGGCTGAGGGAATTCCAGATGAAACAGAAGGAGTAAACCCTAACGAAATGGTAGAATCAGTTGGGGTTGCTTCCCCTGAGAAGTATGGACAGGAAAAGGAGAACGTTGAAGTGGTGTCCCAAGCTGAAAATTCTCAGGGAATTGCAGAGTCAATTGAAGGTATAATCCCTGTAGAATTCAGCCGGGGGAATATGAACACTGAAGAAGTGCCCCAAGAAGAAAACAGAGAAGCAAGCCCAATTGAAGGCACGACTGATGAGGAGCATAACCCCGTTGAGCATGTAGAAAATTTGAATAACTGATATGTTATCCACCGAGATTCTCCTGATCACACACTATTTTATCTTCATGCACAATACAGAATCTCTTCTACCATTGATCATTACATGCGGAAATAAAATCAATTGCATGCACACATTAAAACCATAAACATTCACACATATGAACATAGTATTTCATGGGAAAGCTTAAAGCTAAAAACCCCAACTATCTGTATATTATGTTTCATAGAGATCATGTAACAATCATTGTACAAATCTCCTCACAAGCTCTTAGCACAACCTCCAATTGATACACACTAATCAAGCTAGGTCTAGCAAAACACATGCTCCAATCTCTGCCACCTGATAGCCAGCCTCTATTGCATAATAAATGTTGTAGGATGGCTCATTAAATAACTTGAACCACCTGGCTTGTACTGTGCAATCCTCATGGGCTCCTCCAATCACTGGTTGTTGCAAATATGCAATAGTATAGTCACAAATGATAGTTAATCTGCTCTTTCACCTATCTCTGCACTGGTCTCCACTGAAACTGTCCATGCACTGAAGTTAACTGATGTATTATTTAGTTGATTAATGAGTTTATAATTAGTGAATTAATTAATAATTAATTCACACCACTCTTCACTAGTGTATTAATCAGTTAGACTATATACAACTAGTTCAACTATGTTTAGATTAGTTAAACTGAACACAACTCCATTAACTCCTCAATCAACTCCACCAAACTCTGTCACATCAGTTCTAACTGAAGTATTCATGCAATAGCTCCACTTAACCCTTAGGAATAGAGTAATTCCTTCTGTCATCTCCTGTGCCACATCTGTGCACTTAACTGAAGTGCTCCAAGAGAATAAGATAATGTTTATAGTCCAAATATTATTACGAGCTAATAATATTCGACATATCTATTTTTAGACTAGCAATCTAAAAATAGATTCATCCCAATATGTCTAAAAATAGAAGTCCATCTATTTTTTCCAACTTGACCAATCATCCACAAATAGCATCCTGCAACTCATAGAACATGATCCATATGTCTAAAAATAGAAATAGTCTAAAAATAGACTTTGCACCAAAAATAGCCTGTGGGCCCACTTAGTGAAGGCGACTCTTTTCACTAAGCTCATCATCTTGCTGCAATCTCGACAGAGTAAGTGGGTCCAGAAAAAGGAACAACCGTTCCATCAAGGAAAAGGAAGAAAGTAACTGAGCTTGAAAAACTTCGGAGGGAACGACTGAAGCTTCAGAGACTAGTGGAACAACTCAGGAAGACTATTAGGGTTCTTAAAATGAAAAAAATGCCCAAACGAACCCAAAATAAAAGAAGCATAGTCACCAAACGAGCCTCTAAAAAGAGGAAAGTGGCCACTAAAATAAAGCCCCAAGTTGCAGAGACTATAGCTGAGCCTAATCATGAAGATATGGAACAGCAGGCAGCTGTTCCAGAAGCAGTTGTTCCAGATGGAGTAACTTCAAGTGAAAATGTGCAAGGTAGTAGTCAAAACACTTTTAGTGACCCTACATTAGCTAGACTCCAAGAGGAGTTGGCACAGGCTCGACAAGAAAGGGAAAAACTGGAAGAGGACATTGTTCCTAGAAGGAAATATCAAGAGTTACAGTAGCAGATGAAGATCATCCATGCAGCAGAGGCTGAAGCCCATGAGAAATGTTGAAAGGCAGAGGAGAAGGCTGAAAAGGTAATGAATCAATTAAAATTAGCCCAGAATCGAATGGACACTCTCTACTCATTATACACAAATGTTTTAGCTTGTAGATGCCCTGCCAAGAAGTATGCTTTATTTTTATTAGAGAGATATTTACAGTTAAATATTAAAGCAGTTAGGGTAGGAAAATCTATAGAGTTAAACACTATAGATGATTTTGTAACATGCTGCAAACTTTATGGGGTAAAGGTACAATGTCTCCTGTGTGAGTTCTATTTGCATAATCTCAAATTGGAAAATGATAGTGAGCCAAATCCTAGCCCTTTTGTGGGAGACATCCAATACCAAGCATTTATTTCCTTTCCTGTTAATCAGTTAAAATGGCTCAAAGCCTATAATGTTTTTCAAAGGCAGGAAAATGAGTTAGACTTGTGGGTTAGGAGTGAACCTAAGCACCCGTTACAATTATGGGCTAGGCAGAAGAATTTGATGACAAGAGAAGGTGTTATCCAAGCATTGGGGCCTATTGTTAAATTTGGACAACTAGGTCCAAACTCCATGTTATGATGCTCAGATTAAGAGGCTAATATTTTTGTTGGATTCCTCTTTCGGAGAGGTGTAAAATCCATATATAATATGTCTTAATCCGATGAGCAAAACTTATATTTTGAATTTATTATTCTTAATAAATTATATGTACAGGTCGGCCTTAAGGTTTCACACCCCCAGCAGATGTGTCACACACCCCAATGGTGGATATAAATACAGGCAAAGTTGGAGAGCATTTCATCACAACTCAACACACATCTTCTTCTTTCCTCTGATGTAGTACGAGCTCCTTAGAAGACATTTCCAGCCCACACGTGTGAAGAAGAAGGACGAATTTCTGTACGGCTGAGCTGAAGGACGAATAGCTGCAGCTAGGGTTTTGCTGGAAATTTGACCAGCGTTGACTTTGGTCAATGCATGGTCCGAATGGGCTGAAATTTGGTGAGAAGTTTGATTTTGGAAGGCCGTACTGTTTGGCACAAAAATCGAGGTCAAAGGGTTGACCAATCTGCTGCTGCGTTACTTTTATGTTGCTGCCCTGCATTGACTTTTCGGGACAGCGTTGACTTTTCTCAGCGACTTGGGTTGACCTGCTTGTCATTGAGGATCATAGACACATTCTGGGTTGGCTGACCAAGGAGACTTTGCTGGTTGAAGCATCCTATTGACCGCCGTAACGCACCACCAAAATTTTCAGTGTCTGGTTTGTCTTTTATAAGATCCACTTATATGTTCTATCTGCATTTTACTTAACTATTTGTGTGATTTCTGTGAGAAAAGTAAAGTTGCTCCAAGCATAGAACATCTACAAAAATTACATGGTATCAGAGCTGAGGTGAAGACAAGCCCTAACTTTAGCAATCACCATCGAAAGAAATGGGTTCCACTAGTCTTGAATTCAAGGAGAATGACAAGCTGATGATCGTTGGAAATATGATGCAGAGTGTTGTCCTTGATGGCAACCCACTAAATGAAGATGAAGACATGCGACTGTTGACATGTGTTGTCCTTAATGGCAAACCACCCGAAGAAGTTATTCTTGACTTGATGGACTTGGTAAATGATGTAAATCTGATATTTGTTGACAATATGATGCTGAGTGTTGTCCTTGAAAAGCAACCCACTTGATGGAGATGATGACAACTGACTTGATGAAGTTGTACTTGAGAGAATATGTTCCTGATGAAGAAAATATGATGTTTCTACAATGTGTACAGAAGGCAATGAAGAAAAGAATTCAGAATGTGCTCAAAATATGATGAAAAGAGTATGTCTCTTTGTATACGCGGATTGGCCTAGGGAAAGTCGCGTATGCACGCGGAAAATAACGTGCCAAGTCGCGTATGGGCTAAAGCGCTCAAAAAGTGCAAAACCAAGGGTAACCACCATGGTATTGACCCATGGTATTGGGTAATGATCCGCCTAATTGACCCCGTCTAGGTTGTTTTGGGCTCATGGTATTGTTTTGGCCCATGGTATTGAAAAAGGGGCTCATGGTATTGAAAAAGGATAAACATATATAAGGAGAAGAATTTCATTGTGCAAATTATGAGTGTGGGTGCAAGATGTCTGAGCTTGAATGAATACTTCTCTCTGAAGTATATCTGAATGGAAAGGGTTACACTTGAATGATAAATCTGAATGTATGATGCACCAATGATGAAGAAGGGGATCTAGATCTGAATTTCCCTTGTATTTGCTAGATCTGATTATGGAAGGCTTAGATCCGTGATGAGGCGAGCATCCAAGCGAACATATGTCTGAAGCAAAAGGGTAGATCTGAACTGAATATCTGATCTGATGAAGTATGCTGCTCTGTAATGATTGAAGATCTATACGCTACTTCGCCGCGGAGGAAGCGCGTATATACGCGGCTTCAGCGAAGAGAAAGCGCGTATGCGCAATAAAATATACACTGAGGTATACGCTGGTTTGTGTGGACTAAAGCGCGTATATACGCGACATCAGTAAAGGGAAAGCGCGTATGCAAACTAGGGTTTGCTGAAGCAAGGGGTATGAAATATCTGATCTGTTCTGCTGTGTTTCTGCTATCTGATCTGTGTTGATATGTATATGTTGGTGATGAATGTTTGTTCTTAAAAGTATGGAAAGGGTCCAGTATGAAAATATGATGAAATGTGGCCTGCAAGTGGTGTTCTATTGAAGTTGTTGGATCCAGTGTGAAAATTGATGAAACGTGGTCCAAGGTGGTGCTGAAGGTTGTAGCCTTCAGTCAGGGGGTTGTAGCTCCCTTCCAGGAGAGGCTGGTAAACGAGATCGTGGGGTCGTAGCTCCCTTCCAGGAGAGGCTGGTAAACGAGTCAGGGGGTTGGAGCTCCCTTCCAGGAGAGGCTGGTAAACGAGCGCAGGTGGGTGCCTGCGTGCTGGTCAAGTCTGCGCCAGCACATATGTTGTAAGATGTTTTCTCTATAATAAAATATTGAAGGCCGAGCAACTGCAGCGGTGGTTTTCTCCCGACTTGGGTTTCCACCTAAAAATCCTGGTGTTCATGTGTGATGCTTTGTGTGATGGTTTATTCTATTCTTACTGCACATGTTTACTGCTTATTGAATATCTGATGAATAAATGATGGAATGGTTAAGTGAAGATTTAATGACATATCTAGATCTCTGTGTATACGCGAGTTTCATAAAGGGGATCCGCGTATATACGCTAGTTTACTGAAAGAAAGTAGCGTATGGGTTTTAAGGAATGAAAAAGTAAAAAGATTTGATTATGCAGTAAATACTGATTCACCCCCCCCTCTCAGTATTTTTCCCAACAATTGGGATCAGAGCAGGTCCTTCTGCAGAAGCTTGATCGCTTGAAGGAGATCCGTCGCAATGGGAAGTATACATACAAAAGCCTTGCTGAATTTTGGTGCAAAAGTATGGGCTCTCATGAAAGAGTGTGAAAAAGAAAAGGGTACCTTTGTGGATTCTCTAGAAGACAATAATTTTCTTGAAGAAAACATTCAACTCAAAGTAAGCCTAGAAGAAAAGAACATAATCATTGAGACTTTTAAAAATCAGCTTGAAGCAAGAGAAAAACGCATGGAGGATCTAGAGTGTGAAGTAGTAAGTCTAAGGAAGGATAATGAGAAATTGAATTCTCTCAATCTCAGATTTGCTAAAAGTTCAGAAACCTTGGATGAGATTATCAAGGTACAACGGTCTCCCTTTATAAAAACAGGTCTTGGATATACTGGGGAATCTTCTCAGACATCAGCACCAAATTCTCTAAAAGCAGCCGCTGCTGGTTCTCTACATTCAGCCACTCAGCAAGAGAACAAAGGATCTTTACAGGTAAAGCAAGATCAGCTCAATTCAAGAAACACTAACAGGGAGATCTTTCAAAATGGCTACAACCAATAGGTAAAGTCTAATAGAAGATTTCATGATCACAGAAATTTCTACTTCAATGGTCAATGTTTCACATGTCACAACTTTGGTCATAAAGCTATTCAGTGTGTTGCATATAAAACCATCATGACCAGAGAAGCAAGAAAGATAAGGATGAATGATGAACCAAAGAAGAACACCTATAAAAAATTTTCTCCTCTCCAAAATGAAATTGAATGTACTTATTGCAATAACTTTGGTCATGAAGATTCTGAATGCAGGAGCAAGGTCCAGCCAAAAGAGCATGTTCCCTCAAGCTCTAAAGTATGGAAAAAGAAAGAATTACCGGTTGAAAATTGTGGGATAGCGTTATTTGCAGAGGGTGAAGAGAATCAATGGTATATTGATAGCGGGTGTTCAAGACACATGACAGGTGACAAAAGCAAACTGCATACTTATAATGCTCTAGAGAAGGAAAAGAAAGTTACTTTTTGAAATGATACTCCTGCTGTTATTAAAGGAAAAGGGTCAGTATTTCTAAAAGAAAAGGTGAAGGCTAAAGATGTCATGTATGTGGATGGATTAAGGCATAACCTATTGAGTGTTAGTCAAATGTGTGATCAAGGAGCAGAAGTGGTCTTCAGTTCCAAAGAATGTGTGGTTCGTGATCTTGATACAGGTAAAATCATTATAAAAGGGAAAAGAAATCCAAGCAAACTGTATGTACTCAACGGCATAGAACAATGTTACTTAAGCAAATCTTCAGAAAATTGGCTATGGCATCGAAGACTGGGACATCTGAGTTTCTCTCAAATCAAGAAAGCAAGAAAACTTCAAGCTGTTCGTGATCTTCCCAAGATCAATCTTCCAGAAAGTACCATATGCAAATCTTGTCAATTTGGTAAGCAGACCAGAGTCCGATTTAATGCCAAAGAAGGTTCATCAAGTAAGCCTCTTGAACTCATTCATACTGACATCTGTGGACCCATGAGGAAAAAGTCATTACGTGGGGAAGAATACTATATCCTATTTATTGATGACTACTCCAGAATGTGTGAGATCGCGTTTATTAAACACAAAGATGAAGCCTTTGAAAAATTTCAGAAGGACAAAGCACTGGTAGAAAATGAATTGGATTCAAAAATCAAGTGTCTTAGATCTGATCGAGGAGGAGAATATTCATCAAATGAATTCTTTGAATTTTGTGAACAACATGGAATTAAAAGACAGTTCTCTGTAGCAGGCACTCCACAACAAAATGGTGTAGCAGAAAGAATGAATCGAACAATTGTTCAAATGGCCAGAGCTATGCTTACTGACTCTAATGTTCCTAACATGTTCTGGAGTGAAGCAGCTCGTGCAGCAGTTAACATTCTCAACAAGGCTCATGTTCGGGTAAACAGTGATAAAACTCCATATGAGCTCTGGTATGGCAAATCTCCCACTGTAAAGCATTTTAAAGTTTTTGGAAGTAGATGCTTTATCAAAAATAATGATGAAAAACTTGGCAAGTTTGACCCTAGATCAGATGAAGGGATACTTCTTGGGTACTCATCTTCAAGCAAAGCATTCACATGTTACAATAAAAGGCTTCAAAAGGTTGTTGAATGTATTGATGTTGTTATTGACGAGTCTCCTGCAGCTCCTAAAGAAGAAAAACAAACAACAGAAGAAGATGATGATGACATATGGCCTTCTACATCAGATGGAAATGATATAGACAGTGAATCAAATGAAGAACCTGAAAATGATTTATCTGAAAAGGCTCCATCCAGATATGTTCAAAAGAATCATCCCGAATCTCAAATTTTGGGAGACAAGGAATCAGGTGTACGAACAAGGAGAACTCTTGCGGGATCTTCTAGTAATTTGGCACTTCTATCCACAATTGAACCACACAATGTTAATGAAGCTAGCAAATATGAATGTTGGAATAATGCCATGGATGAAGAAATTGAGCAAATTGAAAAGAATGACACTTGGGATTTGGTACCAAGACCTCATGATAAAAATGTCATTGGAACTAAATGGATCTTCAAGAACAAGTTAAATGATAATGGGGATGTTGTAAGAAACAAAGCTAGACTGGTTTGCAAAGGGTATACTCAACAAGAAGGTATAGACTTTGAAGAAACTTTTGCTCCTGTAGCTAGACTTGAAGCCATAAGAATGTTTCTTGCTTTTTCAAGCTATCAACAAATCAAAGTTTATCAAATGGATGTTAAGTCTGCTTTTCTTAATGGTGAGCTAGAAGAAGAAGTATACATAGAACAACCGGAAGGATTCATTTTGGGAAATAATGCAAATCTTGTTTGTAGACTTAAAAAGGCTCTGTATGGTCTCAAACAAGCTCCAAGGGCTTGGTATTATCGTCTTGACAAATATCTTCATCAACAAGGATTTTCAAAGGGGTCTGCCGATAGCAACTTATACACAAAAGTTGAAAATGATAAACTATTGATTGTTGTTGTATATGTTGATGATATCATTTTTGGGAGTAACGAAGAATCTATGAGTCAAAAATTTGCTTCTGTCATGCAGCAAGAATTTGAAATGTCTTTGCTTGGGGAACTAACATTCTTTCTTGGCTTGCAAGTGCATCAATCTGCAGATGGTATATTTCTATCACAAGCAAAATATCTTAAGCAAATTCTGAATAAGTATGGCATGGAAGAATGCAAACCTGTAAGTACACCAATGATAACCGGATGCAGTCTCAGTTCTAATGATGATTCTCCCACTGTGAATCAACCAGAATACAGATCGATGATTGGAAGTCTACTTTATCTCACTGGGACCAGACCAGACATTATGCATGCCGTTGGGATTGTTGGACGATTCCAAGCTAATCCAAAAGAGTCTCACCTTCAGGCCGTCAAAAGGATATTCAAATATCTACAAGGAACTCAAGACTTTGGTTTATGGTATCCGAAGGATGCTGATCTTACTCTTCATGCTTACACTGATGCAGATTGGGCTGGAAGTGTTGATGATCGAAAAAGCACTAGTGGTGGTGCATTTTACATGGGGCCCCGGTTAGTATCTTGGTTCAGCAAGAAGCAAAATTCTATTGCCTTATCAACAACTGAAGCAGAGTATGTAGCTGCCGCATCTTGTTGCACTCAACTCCTATGGATGATGCAAACCTTGCAAGATTTTCAAATCAAATGTGCAACTCCTATCTCCATTATGTGTGATAATACAAGTGCCACCAGTATCTCAAAGAATCTTGTTATGCATTCGAAGACCAAGCACATTCCCATCAAATATCATTTCCCACGTGAATGCTTGAGCAAAAGTGAGTTGAGTATGTTACTCTCCAAAGAACAAGCTGCTGATATCTTTACCTAACCTCTGCCCAGGGAAGCGTTCGAGTATCTAAGATAGAAGCTGGGAGTGTTCTCTGCCAGTCAAAAGAAAAAATCTGCATAAATTTTAGAAGACATGCTTGGATACACTTGAACACAAGCCGCGTATGTATCGCGAAGTTCCTCGGCACATAAAACCGCGTATGGTTGGTTGGGTCGATAATTCTTTGGATGGTTCAGCTCTCTTCAAAGACAGCTTGCAATGCCGTTGGGTATCTCGAGCATCGTTTGCATCTCTCTGTGGTGTTCCACCGTAATTCTCGTTTCTAATGTTGTGATGAAGATGCCTTGATGATTCGATGGTAGAATTTTTCAGATGTTAAAACTAAGGGGGAGCCTTAGTCACTTGGAAAGATTGCCCGTTGCACAAATTGTGGGGAGCATTAGCTTTGCTGACTATAATGCAGTGTTGGCATTATGATGGTTCTGAAATATGTTCTCTTTCTTGAGGACTTTCTGGTATTGGTCATAAATGGTCATATTTGTATTTTGATGAAAAGTTCTTGTTGAGACCCATGATGTAAACTTGTAATATTCAGTCATGTAAGGACTTGTCAAATTTTGTAAACCCACGTGGTTGGGTAGCTGATTCAAAGTGTGTAAACCCACTCGGTTGGGTACTTGAGTCTTATATGTAAATCCACTTGGTTGGCTATTTGATGTAAGTATGAGTCTTTTTGTGATAGGAAGTTCAGAGAGTCATGTACTTCATTGAAAAATATTCAGCATGGACTCAGGGGGAGTTTGGCCACTTCAGCACATATCAGATCTGCAGAATGAAGAGAAAAGGGGGAGAGTGTTGGTTTTTGATCCGCCCTTTGCCCTTGATGTCAAAGGGGGAGAGTGACATGGTGTTTGAATGAAGAGAAGATAATGATGTCAAAAATTTGGGAGAGTGACATTTTTGGGAGAGTGACATGGTATCTATCTGCTATGGTAACCAAACACCATCATGGTTCCCATCAAGTCCAAAGGGGGAGATTGTTGGAAATATGATGCAGAGTATTGTCCTTGATGGAAACCCACTGAATGGAGATGAAGACATGTGACTGTTGACATGTGTTGTCCTTAATGGAAATCCACCTGATGAAGTTATGCTTGACTTGATGGACTTGGTAAATGATGTAAATCTGATGTGATATGTTGTTGAGTGTTGTCCTTGAAAAAGCAACCCACTTGATGGATGATGGAACTTACTTGATGAAGTTGTACTTGAGAGAATATGTTCCCCGATGAAGAAAATATGATGTTTCTACAAAGAAGTATTGCATATGCAATGAGTGCAGTTAAGAATTGTATCGTGCTCAAAATATGATGAAAAGAGTATGTCTCTTGTACGCCATTGGCCTAGGGGAAGTCACGTATGCACGCGGTAAAGTATGTACCAAGTCGCGTATGGGCAAAAGCGCTCATAAAGTGCAAAACTAGGGGTAACCACCATGGTATTGACCCATTGTATTGGGTAATGATTCGTCTAAATGACCCCGTCCAAGAATACCATCGGAAGTAATGTAGTTTTGGCTCATGGTATTGAAAAAAGGGCTCATGGTATTGAAAAAGGGTAAACCTATATAAAGAGAAGAAATTCATTTGTGCAAATTATGAGTGGTGGTGCAAGATGTCTTTATGAGTGTGGGTGCAAGATGTCTGAGCTTGAATGAATACTTCTCTCTGAAGTATATCTGAATGGAAAGGGTTACACTTGAATGATAAATCTGAATGTATGATGCACCAATGATGAAGAAGGGGATCTAGATCTGAATTGTTCTTGTATTTGCTAGATCTGATTATGGAAGGCTTAGATCTGTGATGAGGCGAGCATCTAGGCGAACATCTGTCTGAAGCAAAAGGATAGATCTGAACTGAATATCTGATCTGATGAAGTATGCTGCTCTGTAATGATTGAAGATCTATACGCTACTTCGCCGTGGAGGAAGCGCGTATATACGCGGCTTCAGCGAAGAGAAAGCGCGTATGCGCAATAAAATATACACTGAGGTATACGCTGGTTTGTGTGGACGGAAGCGCGTATATACGCGACATCAGTGAAGTGAAAGCGCGTATGCAAACTAGGGTTTGCTGAAGCAAAGGGTATGAAATATCTGATCTGTTCTGCTGTGTTTCTGCTATCTGATCTGTGTTGATATGTATCTGTTGATGATGTATGTTTGTGCTTAAAAGTATGGAAAGGTTCGGTCTGGAAATATGATGAATTGTGGCCTACAAGTTGTGTTCTATTGAAGTGGTTGGATCCAGTGTGAAAATTGATGAAACGTGGTCCAAGGTGGTGTTGAGGGTTGTAGCCTTCAGTCAGGGGGTTGTAGCTCCCTTCCAGGTAAGGCTGGTAAACGAGATCGGGGGGTCGTAGCTCCCTTCCAGGTGAGGCTGGTAAACGAGTGGAGAATTCGTAGCTCCCCTTCCCGAGAAGGCTGTTGTAGCGCGGTGGGTGCTGCGTCTTTGGTCAGATTTCTGCTTTGACACATATTTGTAAGATGTTTTCTTTATAATAAAATATTGAAGACTGAAACAGCTGTAAAGCGGTGGTTTTCTCCCGATTTGGGTTTCCACCTAAAATCTGGTGTTCTTGTGAAGTGCTTTGTGTGATGGTTTTATTACATTATATGCACATGTTTCTTTGTATTGAATATCATTGAATAAATGATGGAATGGTTTAAGTGAAGATTTAATGACATATCTAGATCTCTGTGTATACGCTAGTTTTATGAAGGGTATCCGCGTATATACGCTATTTTACTGAAGGAAAGTAGCGTATGGGTTTTAAGGAATGAAAAAGTAAAAAGATTTGATTATGCAGTAAATACTGATTCACCCCCCCCTCTCAGTATTTTTCCCAAAAATGGAGTGAACGGTGGATTTCATCGCACCACTATTATACGAAAGGCTGTATTTTGGAGTTTCGCAGCGATTCCATTGATTGATCGACGCGTGTCCCTGGATGTACAGTAAAACCACCGTTTAACAGAGTTCCATCGCGTTTTATTGTTTGCGCATGTTGATCGAGCGATATATGTTGGATTGGGCAACGTAATACCAACCGTCAGATGGGTGCGTGGGTTAACAAAGGTACGGTGTGCATTCGATTGGTCCTTTGGTTGTATTGTGGGCCCGGGGCGGAGTCATATATAATGAATTTGGTTTATTAATGTTATTTGACATATTGTAATCTTAGTATGAGGCCTGGTGAGTTATATTAAAAAGAGTTTAACCAAGGTTAATCGTATTGGTGGTCAATCCTTACGGATGTCGGGTTATTTGCATGAATGAATTGCATATATATATTATATAGGTTGAGATATTATGCTGTGCGTATAATTTTTGAATATGAATAGTGTGGGAGCATTGTTATTCGGGTGTAAAATGAGATTGGATCAAAGGATAAGTAAATCCAAAAGAAGAATTAAGTAATGAGACTGCAATTCCTTGGCTTGGAGTTTTATTTAATTGCCAGTCCCAGAAACAAGAACTTGTTGAATTGCCAGAATTGTGGATGGTTGAGTGCATTGGTTTTATTTTGACAAAGGACTTGTTATATTGGGAGATATAAGGTTGTAAAGGTATTCATTAATAAAATTCTAATAATTTGATGAATGAATTGAAAAGAGGATTAAGAAGACCCTTACTGAATAAAAAGATGAGAATAGGGCGTTGTGAGATTGTCAGGATGGCGCACAACTTTGGGAAATGAAGCTTGGGATGCATCTACACACAGTTAAGTGAAATATTAAAAAGTACTGGGAATATGGTTGATTTATTAACACTTCAGATTTAAGCATTGGAACTGTCAGCGTAGAACAAAGAAGAGATTGTGAGATTGCTTGGACTTGGGAAATGATTGGGCATGAAACTTGAATGCAATTATGGAAAAAGAGAAGAAGAGGAGAGCATGCAGAAATGAAATTTTGGTGAACAGGAATAGGTACAGGAATGAGTTGGACAGGTGAATAAGCACATAAAATAGGGAATATGCAGAAGACAGTGAACAAAGTGTATACAGAACAGGTTCTTAACAGCAACAGGAAAAGACAAATCCAGTAAAGTCAAAATCCAGAAAAGGAGCTGAGTGAAATTGAAATATGTAATTAAAAATGTGAATGTAAATGTTGTAATTAATTTTTATTGTTTGTGATGCAAAGGCAAGTATCCTAAGGAAAAGAAAATATCCCACTGTAGCATGGAAATTTGTACAAATTGTAATAATTCTAAAAATGAGTTGGAAAAAGGAAGAAGAAGACAGAAGCCAAAGAGTCATGACTGTTCATTCCAAATTCCTTGTGAAATACAAATAGTCATGTGAGAATTTCTATATATAATATCAATTTGATAAGCTAAAAGGAAGGGGGAAAGAAGAGAGAGAGAAAATATAGAGAATGCAGAATATAGAAGAATAAGGCAGAGAAAATTGAGAGAAGAAGAGCAGAAAGACAAGCTACAGAACAGAGCTGATATCTGAAGCAAATTAGCAAACGTTCAGTTTGACAAATTGAGGAAGTTGGAGCTTCCCTATCAAAGTGCAGCTTGATAGCTGTCAGTTGTAGTTGACTAAGATTGAAGCCTTCTATAGGTTGGTGCCTACATAAAATTGAAGGGATTTGGTGCTTCCTTGCAAGTTGTAGCTTGCAGAATTGAGGTTGGAGCCTCCTGTAGGTTGGTGCCTGCAGAAAAACAGTGGTGAGAGGGAGTTGGAGCTTGCCTTTGCATCACAACAACAATAAGATGTGGTTTTATCCCTTTATGGGTTTCCACTTATATCTGGTGTATCTGTGCATGATATTTATGTATTGATCTGATATGTATCATCTGCTTAATACCTGCTGCTCTCATATTAAGTCTACTACTATATTAAACTAATACTTGCTGCTTACATTCTAATATTACTAACACATTAAATTGGATATGAAATGAAGGTATAAATAAGTTTAATGAAAAGTTTTAAAAGATCAGGAATGTGTTAAAATGATTCACCCCCCCCCTCTCAGTTTAACTAAAGGTTCAACAATTGGTATCAGAGTGGGTTCCTTTGTTCAAGTCTAACAACTGAAAGGAGATCCTAGGTTCCCAAGATGGCTAGTCAAGAAGGAAGCTCAACCAATAAAGCACCTTTCTTCACTGGTGCTAATTATGCCTTCTGGAAAATCAGGATGAGAGCATACATAATGTCTTTAGGATTATAAGTTTGGGATGCTGTGGAATTTGGATACTCCACAAAGTCAACTGATTCAAAGAAAGAAGCTAAACAAAACTTTGTAGCTAATGCAAAAGCAATGAATGCAATCTTGAATGGATTATGTGAAGCTGAGTTTATCAAAGTAATGCACAATAAGACTACCAAAGATATGTGGGATACTCTAGAGAATATCCATGAGGGAAACAAAAAGGTAAATACTACCAAACTTCAAGTGTATAGAACCCAGTTTGAAAATTTAAAAATGAATGATGATGAATATGTTGGCAGCTTCTTCTTAAAAGTTGCAGAAATTGTTAACAATATGAAATCTCTTGGAGAAACCATGCCATAAAGTATAATTGTGCAAAAGATTCTAAGATCTCTTCCATCCAGATTTAATCCCAAGGTGTCTGCTATAGAAGAAACAGCCGATTGGGAGACCTTGACCATGAACCAACTACTTGGAAATCTAACAGCATATGAGATGAGGCTTCCACAAAAGAAACCAAGTACAAGGGAGGCAACTTTTAAAACAGAAAAGAAGAAAGAAGAAAAGGAATACATATGCTCTTGCTCTGATGAATAAGAGGCTAAATTTGTCAAGAAACTTGATAGAGGCTCAGGTAGATACAAAGGTAAACTTCCCTTCAAATGTTTTAACTGTGGAAGAGTTGGACATTATGCAGCTAAGTGTCCCCACAAGAAAGTAAGAAATCAAGCTCAAGAATCAAAGAAAAACACATCAAAGAACTGGCAGAAAGGAAAGAAATTTAGCAGAAAATCCTTCTATGCTCAACAAGACAGCAATACATTTGAAGATTCAGATGAATCCTTAGGAGAAGTGGGAACCTCTGAATTTTTACTGATGGCCATAGAAGATCTTGAAGGACTCTTTCTAGAAGAAGAATAAGAAGGGGAATTCGACCTTGAGGGGGAGCTAAGAAGTGCACTGGAGGAGATTGACAGACTCAAATTAAAATGTAGAAAAAAAAAGAGATTCTCCTCAAATGTGTAAAAGAAGAACAAAATTTAGAAGTCCTCATGCAGCTGAAGGTAAAGCTTCAAGAAGCCAAGAAGATAGAAGATATGTTACTTCAGCAAATCAAGGATAAAACTCGAGAACAAGAGAAACTGGAAGAAGAAATGGTATGTCTGAGAAAGAAATTAGAAAGTGCTCAACAGAAAGTGTCTATATACCCTTCTCAAATGACAAACTCTAGAAAGTTGAATGAAATATTGGATGCTCAAAGATCTCCTCTAATAAAAAATGGGATAGGCTATGAAGGAGAATCAAGTAAAGGCAAAGAAAAGGAACACAAAAATATAATTTTTGTGAAAGAAAATAAGGCTGATGAAGCAGCTCAAATAATTCCTACAAAGGAAGAAACATGCAATAAGGAAGGCAGAGATCAGAAGAAACCATTAGTGGCAAAGAATGTAATAAATACTAAGACCCCTGAATATGTAAAATTTGGAAACCATCAAAGGAGATTCTTCCCTCCAATGAAGAATGCCACCTGTTATGTCTGCCACAAGCTGGGACACATTGCTGCATATTGTCATGCAAGAAGGAGTAATTCAAACTAGCAAAAGATGCAAACATTGAAGAGACTGCCTAAAGCAAACAAATGGAAGAGACAACCTTACATCAGGTATGCAAATAGCTTCTATGGTTACTGCTTTTATTGTAAGGAATTAGGTCATAAAATCATTGAGTGTAGAAATTATGGACAAAGATTGACTTTCAACTCTTCAAGGAGATTTATGAATCAAAGAAATTTTGTTCATGCTCACAATTCTGCAAAAACTATGATCAAATGCTTTATGTGCAATCAAGCTGGACATATGCCTTCCAAATGCCCTCTAAAAGGATGCAATTCATCACCTCACAATAGAGATCAAACAGAAGGATGCCTCCAGTGGAGAAAAAAGGAGAATAAGTGTGACCTGGCTCTAACTGCTCAAGATCTGAAAAGCCAGTGGTATTTGGACAGTGGCTACTCTAAACACATGACTGGAGACAAAAGCAAGTTTATAACTCTTGATGAAAAGAAATCTGGCAATGTTACTTTTGGCAATGATAAATCAGGTAATATCAAGGGAAAAGGCTCAGTCAGCATAGATAATGGAAGAGGAAAGGCCCAAGATGTACTATTTGTAGATGGGCTGAAAGAAAATTTATTGAGTGTCAGTCAGATGTGTGACAAAGGCTGTGAAGTTCTCTTTAGAGCACAAGATTGTGAAGTCAGATCAAGCACAACAGGAAAGACTCTGCTCAAAGGTGTTCGAACAGAGAGTAATGTTTACATAGTAAAAGAGGAGGATGAAGCCTACCATCTTAGCAAACTTGAGGAGTCATGGTTATGGCATAGGAGACTGGGACATCTCAGCTTCGACCATATCATCAGACTGAGTAAGAAGAAAGCTGTCAGAGATATGCCTGAAATAAAAAGGCCTTCAAATACCATATGCAAATCTTGTCAATTGGGGAAACAGACTCGCACATCCTTTAAATCTAAAGATGAGCTATCAACAAGAAGACCACTCCAGCTTGTGCACATGGATCTGTGTGGACCTTAAAAAAATAGAACACCAAGTGGAGAATCCTACTTCATGTTGATAATAGATGATTTCTCCAGAATGACATGGGTTGCTTTTCTCAAGAATAAATCGGAAGCTCTAGAAAAATTCAAAATATTTAAAGCATTAGCAGAAAATCAACCAGGATGCAAGCTGAAATGCATCAAATCAGACAGAGGAGGTGAATTCACTGATTATGACTTTGCAGACCTATGCAATGAACATGGCATAAAACAACAATTTACTATTGCAGGGACACCTCAGCAGAATGGAGTAGCAGAGAGACAAAACAGATCTGTTCAACAAATTGCGAGAGCCATGATGCAAGAGAATAATATTGCTCAAACCTTCTGGGCAGAAGCAGTGCACACAGCAGTACATATCCTTAATAAAGCTCACTTAAGGCCAAGCAGTGACAAGACTCCCTATGAACTATGGCATGGAAAGCCAGCTTCAATCAAACATTTCAGAATCTTTGGAAGCAAGTGTTACATAAAGAATAATGATGAAAATATTGGAAAATTTGATGCAAGAGCAGATGAAGGGATCTTTCTAGGATATGCTTCCAAAAGTAAAGGGTACAGGTGCTACAACAAGACTCTTCGGAAAATAGTAGAAAGTATTGATGTGAGATTTGATGAAGAACTTCCAAACAATACACGAAATACAGACTGCTGCAGTCCATCAGACAACCATGAAGAAGAAATCCAAAATGATGAGGAAACAAGCAAGACAACAGAAGATACAGAGCTGAGTTCTAAAGCTCCCTCAAGATATACTCAGAAGAACCATCCCGAAGATCAGATCATTGGAGACAAGAGAGTAGGGGTTCAAACAAGAAGGCAGCTAACAGAACAAACTAAAGAGGTATACATAGCCATGCTGTCACAAATAGAGCCAAAGAAATTTGAAGAAGCCAGCAAGGACAAGTATTGGGTAAAAGCAATGAATGAATAATTGCACCAAATTGAGAAGAACAATACCTGGGAACTAGTTCCTAGACCAATTGAGAAGAATATCGTTGGTTCAAAATGGTTATTCAAAAACAAAATGAATGAGCAAGGACAAGTAATCAGGAATAAATCCAGGCTGGTCTGCAGAGGATACTCACAAATTGAAGGACTTGATTATGAAGAAACATTTGCCCCTGTAGCTAGAATGGAAGCTATCAGAATGTTCCTGGCATTTGCATGCTACCAAGACTTCAAGGTATATCAAATGGATGTAAAGTCTGCTTTTCTTAATGGATATCTAGAAGAAGAATTGTATATGGAACAACCAGAAGGCTTCTCATTGACAGACAAAGAAGACTATGTATGCAGACTGAAGAAGGCCCTATATGGACTGAAACAGGCTCCTCGTGCTTGGTACTCAAGACTGGATAAATATTTGCAAAAACAAGGTTTTAAGAGAGGTGGAGTAGACAACAATCTATACATAAAAGCCCATGAAAATGAACTCATGATTGTTGTAGTGTATGTTGATGACATTATGTTTGGGAAGCAACAGAGATAAGCTAGCGAAAGGGTTTGCTGAGGAGATGAATTCAGAGTTTGATATGTCTATGATTGGAGAGCTCAGTTTCTATTTAGGACTTCAAATTCAGCAAAATATCACAGGTACATTCATATCACAAGAAAAATACTTAAAATAAATGTTGAAAAGCTCAAAATGGAAGACTGCAAACCTGTTTCAACTCCCATGATCACAGGATGCAAGTTGTGTCTTGATGATGGATCTACTGATATTGATCAAAAACTCTACAGATCCATGATAGCAAGTCTGTTGTACCTGACAACATCAAGACTAGACATCATGCTAGCAGTAGGACTTGTGGCTAGATATCAAGCAACACCTAAACAAAATCACCTTCTAGAAGTCAAAAGAATATTCAGATATCTACAAGGAACAATACAATATGGACTTTGGTATCCTAAAGCAAAACTTCACTTCTTGACGCCAGAGATCTGATTGGGCGGTACATGTGGATGACAAGAAGAGTGCAAGTGGAGGTTCATTCTATCTAGGAGAAAGTCTGGTGACATGGTTAGGCAAGAAACAAACATCCATCTCTCTGTCTATAGCTGAAGAAGAATATATAGCAGCAACAACATGTTGTACATAAGTCATGTGGATGAAACAAACTCTTCAAGACATGAAGGTAAGCATTGATGAACCTATTTCAATCAAATGTTATAATACAAGTGCTATAAGTATATCTAAAAATCCTGTGCTTCACTCAAAAACCAAACATATTCCAATCAAGTATCATTTTCTCCGAGAATAAGTAGCTCAAAAGATAGTCAAACTGGAGTATGTACAAACAAAAGAACATACAGCAGATATATTTACCAAACCACTTGCTAAAGAGCCATTTGAATATTTAAGAGACAGATTAGGGGTAGTATATGTAGATGCTACTCTCTATATAAAGAGAAAGCACAATTTCAGGGGGATAACAGAAACGAAAATATCATTTTAGGGGGAGAACAGCCAGCAAGGAAAGCATGAATCAGGTCCTCAGGATCAAAGGATTAAGGCAAAAGAACACCAAGTTATTCCCCTAGAGTTATCTGCATTATTCAAGTATGAAGAGGTCAATTACAAAGAAAAAGGATTAGTATCATGTTCTGAAACATTATATTATGAATCTAAATCATGATTATCTTTTGAAGCCTCTCAGCATTTTAGTTGTTGAATCCAATCATACATCTCTGACTAGATAAAGATGATACAATGTATTCTATGAAGTATCATTATTCTCACTTTTAGCTCTATATAAGTGAAAGAAGACTATGCATTTGAACTGTATCAATTTACAATGTATATTCAAATTCGATAATCCTCAAAGTGTTCTCTCAACAAGTCTTATACATCACTCTGAAGCAGCATGGTACAAAGTTAGCATAAGAGGGCCTAAACATAACTCAGAGAGAGGAAATGCAAAAAGCAACCCTTTGCCATTGATGTCAAAGGGGGAGGAAGAGAAAACAACAGGAGGAAGAGCAGGAAAACATAGAAAATGTATTTCCATCAATGCCAAAGGGAGAGACTGTTGGAAATGTTGTCATTGATGGCAAAGGAGGTAGCAGATGCAGAGATAGGAACAGTTACAAGGAGACAAAGACAGACGATGGAGGCAGCAAAGAGGAAATGAATATAAAGGAGAAAGGCAGAGGAAGAAAATACGGAGACAGAGCCGTTATCACAGCAGCAGAGGCAGAGGCAGAGTGACAGAAGCGGCAGAGGTAGAGCCACAACTGTTATTGTAGAGAAATCGATGTTATTCCAAGAATATGTATATATATATATATATATATAAATTCTGAGAATATTTTATACAGCCAGGCGTTACACATAATATAAATTAATTTTCAAAATTTATATTCAAATACTATGTATTTAGTTGAAGAACTCAGCTTCTGGTCGATGTGGTGTTTTAAATTG
Organism: Pinus albicaulis; assembly: GCA_034641835.2. NCBI lineage: Eukaryota > Viridiplantae > Streptophyta > Pinopsida > Pinales > Pinaceae > Pinus > Pinus albicaulis. The sequence continues at coordinate 577,607,933 of CM076571.1, read as the reverse complement.
TACATACCTAGATTGTAATGAGCTCGATGAACCACCGTGAATAGGCTTTGTGGGGATGAGCACTGTACACATAGCCACAAGGGTTATCAATGGTGGAACTTTGCGTCAGAGTATAACGGAACCATAGTCGAAATATATATATATATATATATATATATATATATATATATATATATATATATATATAATTGAATGGAGTGGAACCATAGTCGAAAAATATATATATATATATATAATTGAATGGAGCGGAGTTGAATCATAACAATACATTGAAAAGTGAGCGATTTTTTAAAATAATAAAGACGGATGGAACCATGAGCGGGGAAGTGGAACCATGACCCGATGAACAGTAACAGTGGTTTGGAGCGAACGGTGGATTTCATCGCACCACTATTATACGGAAGGCGGTATTTTGGAGTTTCGCAGCGATTCCATTGATTGATCGACGCATGTCCCTGGATGAACAGTAAAACCACCATTTAACGGAGCGCCATCGCGCATTATTGTTTGTGCATGTTGATCAAGCGATATACGTTGGATCGGGCAATGTAATACCAACTGTCGGATGGGAGTATGGGTTAACAAAGGTACGGTGTGCATTCGATTGTTCCTTTGGTTTTATTGTGGGCCCAGGGCGGAGTCATATATAATGAATTTGGTTTATTAATGTTATTCGACGTATTTTAATCTTAGTATGAGGCCCGGTGAGTTATATTAAAAATATTTTAACCAAGGTTAATCGTATTGGCGGTCAATCCTTACAGATGTCGGGTTATTTGCGTGAATGAATTGCATATATATATTATATAGGTTGAGATATTATGTTGTGCATATAATGTTTGAATATGAATAGTGTGGGAGCATTGTTATTCGGGTGTAAAATGAGATTGGATCAAAGGATAAGTAAATCCAAAAGAAGAATTAAGTAGTGAGACTGCAATTCCTTGGCTTGGAGTTTTATTTAATTGCCAGTCCCAGAAACAAGAACCTGTTGAATTGCCAGAATTGTGGATGGTTGAGTGCGTTGGTTTTATTTTGACAAAGGACTTGTTATATTGGGAGATATAAGGTTGTAAAGGTATTCATTAATCAAATTGTAAGAATTTGATGAATGAATTGAACAGAGGATTAAAAAGACCCTTACTAAATAAAAAGATGAGAATTGGGCGTTGTGAGATTGTCAGGATGGCGCACAGCTTTGGGAAATGAAGCTTGGGATGCATTTACACACAGTTAAGTGAAATATTGAAAAGTACTGGGAATATGGTTGATTTATTAACACTTCAAATTTAAGCATTGGAACTGTCAGCGTAGAACAAAGCAGAGATTGTGAGATTGCTCGGACTTGGGAAATGATTGGGCATGAAACTTGAATGCAATTATGGAAAAGGAAAAAGAAGAGGAGTGCATGCAGAGATGAAAGTTTGGTGAACAGGAATAGGTACAGGAATGAGCTGGACAGGTGAATAAGCACAGAAAACAGGGAATATGCAGATGACAGTGAACAAAGTGTATACAGAACAGGTTCTTAAGAGCAGCAGGAAAAGACAAATCTAGTAAAGCCAAAATCCAGAAAAGGAGCTGAGTGAAATTGAAATATGTAATTAAAAATGTGAATGTAAATGTTGTAATTAATTTTTTATTGTTTGTGATGCAAAGGAAAGTATCCTAAGGAAAAGACAAAATCCCACTGTAGCATGGAAATTTGTACATATTGTAGTAATTCTAAAAATGAGTTGGAAAAAGGAATAAGAAGACAGAAGCCAAAGAGTCATGACTGTTCACTCCAAATTCCTTGTGAAATACAAACAGTCATGTGAGAATTTCTATATATATAATATCAATTTGATAAACTCAAAGTGAGAGAGAGAGAAAATATAGAGAATGCAGAATATAGAAGAATAAAGCAGAGAAGAAGAGCAGAAAGAGAAGCTACAAAACAGAGATGATATCTGAAGTAAATCAACAAACATTCAATTTGATAAATTTAGGGATTTGGTGCTTCCTTGCAAGTTTTAGCTTGTAGAATTGAGGTTGGAGCCTCCTGTAGGTTGGTGCCTGCAGAAAAACAGTGGTGAGAGGGAGTTGGAGCTTGCCTTTGCATCACAACAATAATAAGATGTGGTTTTCTCCCTTTATGGGTTTCCACTTATATCTGGTGTCTTTGTGCATGATATTTATGTATTGATTTGATATGTATTATCTGCTTAATACCTGCTGCTCTCATATTAAGTCTACTGCTATGTTATACTAACACTTGTTGCTTACATTCTAAGATTACTCACACATTAAATTGGATATGAAATGAAGGTGTAAATAAGTTTAATGAAAACCTCTAAAAGATTAGGAATGTGTTAAACTGATTCACCCCCCCCCCCTCTCAGTTTAACTAAAGGTTCAACAGACAGTACTCCATCACTTTTTGGTCAATATAATGTTGAAATGAATGTTTGTCAATGGCAGCCCACTCTGCCTATCCAACCACAAACGATTGTACAATCGTATCAACTGGTTCAACCTGTTACATCCACTTCATTACCACTTTTTAATACATCTATACCCCTACTAAATAATCAAAATATTGTACATAAACCTTATCAAGCGGGTCCTTCAACTCAATATCATCAAATTTTGGGACCACAAACTCCAAATCCTTTGGTTAATTTACAACAACATGTACCAAGAATTATTTATTCACAAGCTGGTTTACCATTTTATGGGATGTCACAACCACCATCATGTTATACATATCAATCTAATCCAAGTTATCTTAATTTGGTTTATAACATTGGTGGACAGACCCCTTGGTAGCCACAGGCACAAATGCCTCAAACCTCTTTTCAACAAATATCATATCCAAGTTTTGGTCAACATAATCCTCAAGTGTTTTCTATGCAATACAACCCTTATCTGGGTTACCAATAGCAGATTCCTTATGTTGATGCTCAAAGGCTTGTTGCTCAAGCAATTCCATCTTATCCTGGCTATGCTCAACTTGGCCTTAATAGACAGTTTCCCTTTGTTGCAACTTTAGAGTTACTAGATTTATGTCAGCTAACTAATGATCCAATTAATTATGCTCCTTGGTGGTCGGTGATACCTCACAAATTACCCTCGAATATTCCTATGTTGAATGGAAACCCTGGAGAAGATCTGTCGACTCGTGTTATGACTTATCATTTATGGTGTTCATCAAATTCCTTGAATCATGATTCTGTTCAACTACGTATTTTCCAGCGTACGCCCACAGGTTTGGCTGCAAAATGGTACATTGAATTACCTAGAGCTTCTTTTGAAAATTTCACAGCCCTAGCTACTACCTTTTTGACTCATTTCCAATTACCCATAAGATATGAAATTGGAACGGAACTCTTGACCAATTTCAAACAAACTAATGCTACTCACATTTTTTATCATATTCATGAGTGGTGTCGTTGTCGACAAATAGTTAAGACCTTTGTTCGGGATCATCTCCTTGCTGAATGGTTCATTAAGTCCCTGTTACCATCCATAACTGAGGATGTGGCTAAGGGTGGCATCATCACAGAAGAGCAATTTATTGCTCGTGCCCAATATTTATACTTGATTTACACTCAGTCTGGCACGCTCTATGAAAAAATCCCTAATGCGCTGAGATCTAATTTCAATGTTCCTCCTCAATTAAAGGACTCTCATGTCAGAGAAGGCCTGATAGACACTGCAAAAAAAACCACACTACTGCATCAGATCCCGCTCCTACTTCCGAAATTAATGTCGTGTCATTTTACAATGGCAAAGGTGACAAGCAACCAGGAAGTAAGAAAAAGGGGAAATCAAAGAAAAATAAAACTTCTAACCCGCAGGATAGATCATCTAATCAACCGTATGGACCTCGTAAACCTTGTTATCCATGCATAATATGTAATGAGGAACACTTTGTTAGGGATTGTCCTCACCGTGCTGAAGTCTCAAAAATCATCAAGACTTCCAATATGTCAGCTGTGTTGACAAAACCATTTCCAAATCCAGACACAAATATGGTTGCTACAGATCCAGCTCCTAGTTCCCAAGTGTTAATGTTATCTGTCACAAAACCTTCAAAAAATATTTTTGTGTCGATGCGAAATGAATATTATGGTAGTTTGGCCACTGATCAACCTACTACCTCGACAATGAATCCATCTATAGAATGAGTACCACCTACTACTCTTCCTGAATTGACAAACCACCAAATGGAGTAATTCATAAATCAACATAAAATCCTCAAGCAAGAGCTGCACAAAATTATAATATAGTTGAAGATTTGGCACAATCCCCTTCAGCTATGTCTACACTTGAGGTATTACAAAATTGTCCCTCCCAAAAACAGGCTTTATAGTCGGCCATTGGTGGAATTGATCCGATTGATTCTAATCTTTTCGTCTTTAATAATACGGGCTATGTGCCGCAACTACCAACAAAATTGGCATTATCCATACATGTAAATGTTCTCAATCACCTTGTTCATTGCACTATTATTGATGAGGGAGCATATACATGAATTATGTCTCTAAACTTCTAGAAGTCACTTGGCTTGCCTTGCTTATCACATTCATCAATGACGTTAAAGGCATTTGATGGACGTACATATAAACCTTGTGGTATTATTAATAACCTACATGTTGAACTGGGGGGCGAAACAGTGAATTTATGTTGAGGTTGTTGACAGACCCACTGACTATAATATTTTACTTGGAAGGCAATGGGTATATGCGATGACTGCTATTGTTTCTAAATATTTTAGAATGATGCCTTTCCACATAAAGGTACAATTACAGTCATTAATCAACTATCCTTCTTTGCCTCTGCTGTTGAAGTTTGCAACAAGAAACAGTGAAGGAGGCATCCTCAAACATCATCCTTGATCCAAGTTGAAAAATAATCACCTAAACTAGTTGGGGCCCACACAGGCTATTTTTAGGTGTATGTCTATTTTTAGACATGGTGAGCATATTATATAGGTAGCAGGAAGATATTTGTGGATGGTTGGTAAAATGTGAAAAATAGATGAAATTATATTTTTAGAAGATTGGGCGAAGTTTATTTATATATCTCTGATCTAAAAATAGATGCATGTCAATTATTATTAGCTCTTAATAATAATCCGACAATAAACAACAACTTATTCTCTTGGAGCACTTTATTTTAGTGAACAGATTTGGAAAATCAGTGGGCTGAAGGAATTACGCAATTCCTAATGGTTTACTGGAGTTCATGCATGGAGGACTCAATTAGAACTAAAGTGGAAAAGTTATGATAGAGTTAGAAGAGTAGTTCATGGAGTTGTATTCAGTGTAACTCAGTTAGACTCAATTGAGCTAGTTGTATCTAATCTAACTGAATGATACACTAGTGAGAGTGGAGTGAATTAATTAGTTAATTAATTCACACATAATAACTCATTAATCAACTAAAAAAATACAGCAATTAACTACATTGCATGTCAAATCCAGTGGAGACCCAGTGGAGAGATAGGTGAAAGGGCAAGATGGACTATCTATTGTGACCATAGTGATGCATGAATTGTATATATATATAGGAGTTTCCAATGATAATAACGCATTCAAGGAGAGTGGGATTTCATTGAATTGTTCTTTGTAATCATCTTGGATTGTGCAGTGGAGGCAGGTTAGAAGGAGGGCAAAGATCGGTGCATGGATTTGCAGATTTTTCCTGATTAGTGTGTGACGATTGATTATACTAAGAGCTTGATGTACTAAGATTTTTATGAGGATTGTTACATGATATCCATGATACATAATATATGCTAGTTGGGGTTTTCAGCTTTAGGATTTACCGTTAAAAAACTGTGTAATGTGTGTTTTTATTGCTTCATGTGTTTTGCAATTGTTGATTAAATTTCCGCAAGAATTATAGTGGAAGGATTCAGTATTTAGCAAGAATATAAATATTGTAAGATCAAGAGAGTTTGGATATATACATGTATATTGTATATAATTTCTACATGGTATCAGAGTTGTGTTAATTACTAGAGATTGCAATTGTTAAGTGGTGTTGAGTTTTGTGCTGGTGGAGAAATTCGAATTTGCTACAGGAGTTTCTTGGTGCGACAGTTGAGTATACATTGAAATGTATTTCAATGGGTTGCGGTTGGAGTATGTACTCGAGGGAAACTCTAACTAAATATCCTGGAAGGACAGGATGGAGGTGGTGCTTGAAGATAATGACTTGAAGGAATTCATCGAGAGAGATGTTCCTAAGCCCACTTCGGCAGATGCTGCAGTACTTGGCGCATGGAAAAAGAAAGTAGCAAGGGCGAGGAGGATTCTGTTGGAAGGTGTGAGAGACGATATTGTCTCAAGCCTTTATGGGAAAGCCACTCCATATGCTATGTGGAACGCTTTGACAGATTTTGTCCATAGCAGAAGCGACCAGAGGAAGTTCGCACTTAAAGACAAGCTTAGAAAAATAAAAATGGAGAAGAACGACACTATTCAGGTATACTTGACAAAGTTTGTCCAATGCAAGGATGAGCTTGGGATTGTAGGAGTCAGTGTTGATCATGATGACTTGGTGAGCTTGGCTCTCCTTGGGCTTTCGAAGAGTTCGCATAGCTACAAAGACTCCGTCAATGGACGGGAGAAACTGCCAAGTTGGGAGCGACTTTGGTCAGATTTTGTGCAGGAGGAGATAAGGCGAAGTACCAGGGATGGCTCTTCATCAAAGCATGATGATGAAGAGGATTGTGCTTTGCTTTCCAAGGCAAAGAATAAGAAGAGGAATAAATTCCATTCTATATATGAGGCCATTGAAGATGGTAAAGAGCATGACATGTCCAAAGTGAAGTGTTTTCACTGTCACGAGTTTGGAAATATTGCCACAAATTCTCCACATAAGAAGAAGAACAAGATGGCTACTGGAGCTGCAGCTGGTGAGGCTCTTGCCTCGCAATTTGAGCTTCACTTCTCATTGATCGCATGCATGGTGTCTATTGCATTGGGATCGGGGTGGTACTTTGATAGTGGTGATTCCTTTCACATGACGGGAGATGTGAACCTTTTTAGTGACTTGGTGGAGAAATATCTCCAGTTGCATGTTGAGTTGGGTGACAATGGATGATAGAGTGCAACCAGCATTGGTACCATTACCTTTCAGAGGGCGTCAAGTAAACTCATTCTTTTACAAGATGTTGTGCATGTTCCAGGTTTAAAGAAGAATTTAATCTTAGTCACAATGTTAGAGGATAAAGGCTATGTTGTTGTCTTTAGTGAAGGAATTTTTTTCCTTTAGCACAAAGCAATAGGGAAACTCAAGAAGGTTGGGATTCAAGCTAAGAATCTCTACAGAATTTATGTATATGGGATCTCTACGGAGCTTCCTACTAGTGGGAAGTGTGAGAAAGCCATGCAATTGAAGCTTGAGAGGGACTAGGATTTTCATGCAGGTAAGAGTGAACCTTGAGATGTGGAGCATCCACAAGATGAGGATCATGGAGTGGGAGCAACCACTCATATAGAGAAACTTTGTGCCAGATGGGTAGAGGGAGTGCATGCCGCTATACCACCAGGTGAGAGGTGGGGCGACATGCATGAGTAATCCCAAGAGGAGATTTCTAGGTAGGATTCATTGAGATGGTGTGGATATCATGAATTGAACCTGGCTATGAGGATCCCACAAAGCAGCAGTAGCATGATCATTTGGATTGATGCAGGCAGATAAAAGTGACAGTGTCAGATACTAGAGCGTGGTTCAGAGTTGATAGCAAGTGCAGAGTGCATGGGTGCAGAGTTCAATAACGCAGTGGTTCCTGAAGACATGTGCAGTAATTAAGCAGAAGTTGAAGACTTTGATGACAGATGCATTATACTGATTGAGTTGTTTGGATCATTTTAGTTTCGGAAGTGTTGTAGCAAGAGTTGCAGAGCAGATGCATGGAGTTGCAGGGCGCTTACAAAGGTTGCAGGGTGAATGCATGGAGTTGCATGTCGCATGCAAAAGATAATCCTTTCTTATTGAGAGGGAGTGTTGAATTTTGCAACAAGAAATAGTGAAGGAGGCATCCTTAAACATCATCCTTGATCCTAGTTGAAAAATAATCACCTAAACTAGGTGGGGCCCATACAGGCTATTTCTAGGTGTATGTCTATTTTTAGACATGGTGAGTATATTCTATAGGTAGCAAGAGGCTATTTTTGGATGGTTGGTCAAATGTGAAAAATGGATGAAATTATATGTTTAGAATATTGGGCGAAGTCTATTTATAGATCACTGATCTAAAAATGGATGCATGTCGGTTATTATTAGCTCGTAATAATAATTCGACAATAAACAACAACTTATTCTCTTAGAGCACTTTATTTCAGTGAACATATTTGGAAAATCAGTGGGCTGAAGGAATTACACAATTCCTAAGGGTTTACTAGAGTTCATGCATGGAGGACTCAATTAGAACTGAAGTGGCAAAGTTATGACAGAGTTGGAAGAGTAGTTCATGGAGTTGTATTCAGTTTAACTCAGTTAGACTCAGTTGAGCTAGTTGTATCTAATCTAACTGAATGATACACTAGTGAGAATGGAGTTAATTAATTAGTTAATTAATTCACAAATAATAACTCATTAATCAACTGAATAAATATAGTACTTAACTACAGTGCATGTCAGATCCAGTGGAGACCCAGTGGAGAGATAGGTGAAAGGGCAAGATGGACTATCTGTTGTGACCATAGTGATGCATGAATTTCATCTATATATACATTGGAGTTTCCAATAATAATAATGCAGTCAAGGAGAGTGGGATTGGATTGAATTGGTCTTTGTAATCAGCTTGGATTTCCCAGTGGAGGCAGGCTAGCAGGAGGGAAAATATCGGTGCATGGATTTGCAGATTTTTCTTGATTAGTGTGTGACGATTGATTGTACTAAGAGCTTGATGTACTAAGCTTTGTATGAGGATTGTTACATGATCTCCCTGATACATAATATATGATAGTTGGGGTTTTCAGCTTCAGTATTTCTTGTTAAAAAACTATGTTATGTGTGTTTTTATTGCTTCATGTGTTTTGCAATTGTTGATTAAATTTCTGCAAGAATTATAGTGGAAGGATTCTGTATTTAGAGACGTCGACGTCGATAGAAATTGAAAGCATAGAGACTTGTTACATGATCTCTTCCACTCTATCTGGCTTAAGGAATAGTACATGTGATTCTAATATTTCTATGTTGGATGATTTTCTGCCGCCCAGCCCTATTGAGTTGGCATAGCAATCAATCTATCTGGCTTGGGTGGCAAATCCAAAATCACCGTCGCTGAGTGTTTGGGTTGATCGTTCATTAGATTTTGGTACCCCATTTGATCCATTTTCCTCAACATTCTTGATAGATGAGAATATTTTGGAAGCTATGATGTCAGAAGGAGAACCATGGGAAGATTATCATCATCGTTCCCATCTTCCTAATTATGAAGAAAATAATCTTAGTGATCTATATCACCCATCCATAAAAAATTTATTTTCGAATTGTTTTCCCATTAATGCAATCAATTCCGAGAGAAATCTTTCAAATATCGAAGAAACGATTTCTATCGATATTTCAACCAGACCTAGCGTTGTAGAGAATATTCATGTCAGTGTATCTTGTTCTCCATCAAAACTCGAATCATATCACTCTCTTTTTTGTGAATTTCGTGATGTATTTGCTTGGTCTTACAAGGAAATGCCAGGCATAGATACTAGTATAGTTGAACACACTATTAATATGTATCTTGATGTCAAGCCGGTGCATCAACGGCTTTGTCCTGTACATCCGAAGAAAGTCATTTCCATCAAAGCAGAAGTTGAAAAACTTTTGTGTGCTGGTTTCATTTACCTTATTCCACTAACTGAATGGGTTTCCAATATCGTTCCTGTCATGAAAAAACAAGGAACCATTAGAGTGTGCATCGATTATTGGGATGTTAATCATGCTTGTCCAAAAGATAACTATCCTACTCCCTTTATCGACCAGATTATTGACGATTGTGATGGATGTGAAATATTTTCGTTCATGGATGAAATTTCTGGCTACAATCAAATCAATATCTGCCTAGCTAATCAACATAAGACAGCGTTCATCTATCCCTGGGGCACATTCACTTATAGGAAACTTTCATTTGGTTTAAATAATGCTGGGGAAACTTTTCAGAGAGAAATGGACTATGCTTTCAATGACATCAAGCACATTTTTCAACCATATCTAGATGATTTACCAGTGAATTCACGAAATCAAACTGATCACCCGATGCATTTGAGAGCCATTTTCTTATGTTACCAACACTACAAAATACGCCTCAATCCACATAAATGTGTGTTTTGTATTGGTTATGGTCATTTTCTTGGATTCGTAGTCTCAAAAGAAAGGATTTGAATCAACCCTTTGAAGGTTCAGGTCATTCTTGATTTGCCTGCGCCATCAAACTTTAGATACATAAACTTCAAGGAAAGGCTAACTTCCTAAGAAGGTTCATTCCAAATTATGCCGAAATGGCTAAAGGATTTACTCAAATATTGAAAAAGGGGGTTCCCTTCCATTGGGACCAAGTTGCACAAACTTATTTTGATGTTGTCAAGGACACTCTTGCTCAAGCGTCATTAATGTATCGTCCTAATTATCAAAATGATTATTTCCTATATATCACCGCAGCTGAAACGACCATTGCTATGGTATTGGTCCAAGTAGAAGATGGAATTGAAAATCCAATCTATTATTTGAGTCATAATCTCAATGATACGGAAGTTAAATACTCATACGTAGAAAAGCTTGCCTTGGTAGCTGTTTAAGCTGTCCAAATATTTCGCCATTATATCCTGCTCCGAAAAATAACAATAGTTTCGGATTGCAACCCAATGACTTAAATCTTATCACGTCAATTTTTGGGGGGGGAATATTCAAAATGGATTGTCATTTTGCAGGAATTTTATTTGGAATTTATCAAATCTAAGTCAAAGAAGTATTTAGTTTTGGCTGAGCTTCTATGTGACCTTCCCTCTAATAGTACTAAAACTACGTCGGAACCATAAATTCTAGAAGAGTCTTTGTTTCTAATTGGATCATCTAATCCTTGGTATGGGGATTTCATCATTTATTTCCAAACCCAAACTTTTCAACCTAATTCCTCTCACTCTGAACAGTGACATATTCGATACCAAGCCAAATATTATCTGATCGTCAGTGATACACTTTATCGTTGTGGTGTCGATACCTTTTTAAGGAGGTGCCTCACTCATGAGGAGGCCGAAAAAGTGTTAAATTATTGTCATGTTGGGGCTTGTGGTGGAAATTTATCTAGATATGCTACCACGCAGAAGATAATCCGCGTTGGTTACTTTTGGCCTACTATTTTTCAAGACTGAATCCTTGCAGTCAGAAGTTGTCATGCATGCCATATTTTTTATTGTAAAATCCGCAAACTGCCAGCCCCAATGCATCATGTTGTCTCTGCTGGACCATTTACGAAATGGGGTATTGACTTCATGACTTTTAACCCTCCTTCATTTGGGGGGCATGGTTATATTATTGTCGCAGTCGACTATTTTACCAGATGGGCCAAAGCGATGCCTACATTCAACAACATAGGACAAACAGCCGCATTGTTTTTCTGCAATCACATTATTGCACAGTTTGGGGTCCCACAGGCTATAGTTACAGATCATGGGAAGCATTTTTGCAACCAAATGATGTTTGAATTGACTGCCAAGTTAGGATTGTCACATGATAATTCTACTCCTTATTATCCACAATCAAATGGAAAAGTTGAGGCTATTAACAAAATTCTTAAATGAATGCTTCAATTAATGATAGGAGTTCGTAAAAGAAACTATAATTTGATTTTGTACTCTGCCTTGTGGGTGTATCGAACCTCGGTGAGAAATGCAACCGGATTTACTCCCTTTCAATTGGTGTATTGGCTGGAAGCTATCTTACCAATCTAATGTGAAATATCATCGTTAAAACTCACAATAGACTTGTTACCTGACACCTTAGAAGAAGAATTGTGTCTCCTTAACCTCATTCATCTTGATGAAATGCATCGTGAAGCCCAATTGGCCAAAAAAGCGCATAAGAGATGTATAAAGGCGCAATACGACAAAAATGTCCGGCCTCGCATTTTCTCAGAGGGAAACTTTGTCCTTCTCTACGATCAAGAAGTTGATGTAATAGGTACAAGTAAATTTGAGTCATTATGGCATGGCCCCTATATTTTCCAAAGATTTCTTGCTAAGGGTGCCTATGAGTTAGTTGATCACAATGGAATTCCAATTGCGCAGCCTAGAAATGAGTTGTATTTGAAATGTTACTATGCTTGATCATGAGCGTGGTAATTTTTTGTATTATATTGTAAATATATGTTGTTGATTTGAATTCACTATCTTAATTTGTTTTTAGAGTTTTCTTAACGTTAATAATCCACTTTACATTTCATCACAAAAGTCTAAATCTTTGGAACCATTTGTTGGATATGCTGATGGTGCTAGTCGTAGTACGCAGAATCTATCCTTTGCAGCTTGGGCCATTTTCACTCCAAACATCGAGTTAGTGAGTTTTCAAGGGATTTTTATTGGTATATCGACGAACAATATCGTTGACTATAGCACGTTGATCGAAATTCTCTCTGATGCCATTTCATTTAGTATTAACCGCATAATCATAAGGTTAGACTCACAACTTGTGGTATTACAACTTACTAGTGTTTATACTATTATAATTCCAACACTTCTTATATTGTTCCTAAGAGTTCGAATTTCAGAAAGACATTTTGATTTTATTCAATATCAACACATTTCCATAAATTTTAACACATTGCATGATTCATTAGCTAATCAAGTTTTAGACATTATGTAAAGAAAACATTCACATCATTGAATAGGATTGTGCATTAAACATAGGAAAAACTCTGAAATCATATAGATATATAGTTATAGGTTTTTACAAAATTTGTGCCCAAGACACATTGTTCATCTGACCTCAAAATGTATGCAAAATGTCACAAGTAAACTAGTGGTGCTCATGGTAACATGCTATAGATCTAGCTATCCTACGAAGTAACCACATCCAATGGTTAGGAACCCTAATAGTGTGTTGCTGCAGTCACATAGGAAGCTCTTCAATATGGCAATCTGGAATCCTGAAGGTCAAGCCTTCTATGTGCTACTGAAGCTCAGTTAGAGTCTCATCCAGATCAAGATCCTGAAGGACTACTATCCCTATATCCCTCTTTGCTGGCACATCTGCTTCGCACTCCGGTTCCACTACTGGTTGAACACAACCAACATTTGCATTACATCAAACATTTATTTTAGTCTTGGAAATAAATAAAAATATAAAAAAATTGTATAAACCTTAGGAAAATCAAAAAACATGGTCAAAACATTCTTACCTATTGCAGCCCACTGAGCGCCTTCTGGTAGTTCTAAATTCGGATCTCCTCGAAAATCGACGCCTGCGTGTGCATACTCATTGATGGTGACAATCTGTTGTCGAAACTAGGAAAATAATGTAGTAAAGAACACAACAGTCAATTGGCCAGCATGCCGACCCATGAGTTATACCCATCTCTGCATTTGAGGATCTCTAGGACTAGCTATATCCAGTGTCACATGTTTTGGTTGCATCAGTGGAAACCATTCCAAGGCGAAGGATATAAGGATAGAACCATAACTGAAATTCTTCTTCCTTCCTCCCTTTGCTTTGTTTAGTTGTTCCTTTATCTGAGGTAGAAAAACTTCAAACTAGTTGAATACTGTTGGCTCCATACACTTTAGCAGATACTTCATATATGATATGTTTGCTACATGTAGTGTAATGGTGCCGAAAATTTTAGCGATTGTGAAAAGGATAGTTCTCAAAGGAAAATCTCTGACATCCCGGATGCTTATTTTTCCATCTTTGCTAGGTTTTTCCCCTAGATAGCAATACTGCAGAATATAATCCCTCACTGTCTCTCCTCCAACTGTAGACCCTAAGAGCGAAATGGGAAAACCTCTCCTCGACAAACCTGTGAGAAAATACACATCCTCAACTGTTATAGGAACCACTTGGTTCTTAATATGAAATTCTTCGATCGCCAGATCCTATGCTCAAACTAAGAACTCAAAGAGTTCTATTTTTTGCCTCATCCCAGATAATTTGAAGTACATAAGCATTCCAAAATCTCTTAGGGCTCTTATAGTAACCGGATCATTCAAGGAAATCATATATTTTTCTTCATGTTCTCGTTCCCTCCATTTAATCGTCACTATAATCCAATGGAAACCTGAAACACAACCATAAGATCCATTAGATTCCATTTATTGCACAAAACTAGGTCAATTTTGGGCATAATAAGAAAATCAAAAACTTAAATTGTGCCCAATGCACTCCCTGAAAAGAGATAGTGCATTTCACATGCAAGTACACTTCATTGTACCTACTATGCAACGCAGGTTTCAACATTCAGGGGTGTGTTGCCCTAATTTTTGGCAGAATTTACCCTAGGGACCTTAAAACACTAAACATTTGGAGACATTGGAAATGAAATGAATACCAAAGGGAAGAGGAGGTTCATGGCACTAACCTGGATCAAACGGTGATGAAATTCATCCACAGAAACGATCTCAATCAGCAGCTAAAGTTTGGGGGTAAAATCTGGTTCAGAGCCCCAAAATACAAATGGTAACTATGGAATGGTAAAAATGAATAGTGAAACTACTTTTAAATAGTCATTTAATTATTTGAAAGTTAAATTTATTGCTATGACTATAGTTTTATTATGTTTTTATCATGAAACAGGTATTTTTAATCCATTTGATGTTGTTCTTAACAGGAAATACAACTGATGAACAGATTAGTCATGCAGATTTATTTCAAAGAATGACTTGACTAGAAAGCATACTTTTTCTCCTTATTTTTCGAGCTTTGTTAAAAATGAAAAAGGATTTGAAGCGCACTTTTATCTCTTTTTTGAGCTTCGATAACAGTGAAAAAGGAACCCCTGGAGTTTTCTTTCAGCTTTTTTCAGACTCCGATAATGTGAAAAGATTGCCAAGCACTTGTCTTTTCGAGCTCGTAAAAGTAAATGAATTGATATCTACTTAGTATAAGTTTATCCCTTTTTGGGACTGAGATAGATTATTTACGAAAAAGGATTACCTTGGTTAAACATGACCAAAGAGGTTCTCTCAGATATTATTTTACACTTTTTCGGATCTGTGTGAAAAAATTATGAAAAAGTACTTATGGAGATTTCTTTCGTCCACTTTTTCAAACTCTCAAAATATGAAAAAGGACCGGTCTATCATTGTCGTTAAGCTCGTTAAAACATAAAATAGCGACCAGCTTGTCGATCATGGCAAGAATCAAGTTTCATTCATCGCTAGACTCGTTAAATTATTAAATAGCGATACTTTATTCGCCCGAAGGGTTGAATTATAGATCAAGAAAATTTTATCCTCCTCAAGCTTGTTAAAAAATAAAGAGGTACTAGTCGACAAATGACCGGGGAAAATTTGGGAAAAGTGAGCAAAATTTCTTTATGGTAGCAAGTCGCTCTTGAACATGACACTTCCTTCACTCCATGTCCGTGACTATTTGGGTTGGGTAATCATCTTGACGGTTCATTCACACCTATGGTTCATCATACCTTCAAATTTTTTTTGGGTCAATGTTGCCAACTCATCATAGTGTCACCGATATGTTCAAGAGAATTCATACAGTGAATAAACTCATCCTTCTACAATACTCATAAACCTTTATTCTCATTACCGTCATCCTTGAAAATTTCTATATCAAGTCATACCCTTGTCTCTGAAATCAGTAACTCCCATTTTGCAATAAGGTGACTTCCTGTCAACAACAAATCAATATCCAGGAAGTTCACTTAGAAACATCAGATTCCAGTACCATGAGGCTTGTTACAGCATCAACAATATACTCGCTTCCGGACCTTTAACCAAAATATTTTGTTTGGCGTTCGACATCAAATCATCTATTCACGCCTTACGAAATGTACTGGAGTACCTTGAGGACAATTTTCATTAATGGTGGTTCTCTTTCGTTTGTTAACAACTCACATCATTGGTTGGTAATCAAACGATGTCTTTCCATGTTCGATGACAAATCATATATTCGCATCGCTAGACTTGTACCTAAATGATCGAGTGAATGAGATAAGAAAACCTAAGATATAGTTTCATCCATCCAGGCTGTGATTTCAGGATTTTTGTACACATCATCTTTACGTTGACCTTACATACATATTTTCATCCGAACATGGGCCTATATCTGTAGGCATGTCTGCATTGGGTAAATTCCAGTGTCGACGAATTTCTAAATTATGTACATGTTATTAGATTGTTTATGCGTTGAACATGGGAATGCCTACGCTCAAAAATTATGATCAAAGAGGATATATCATGATGTAATGTATTGTAATATTGATGCAGGTGACCACTCCGCTTCATCTCCAGCCCATCACAGTCTAAATCATCTCAATCAAATGCTTTTATTATTTTGACCTCATGCTTTAGGGGGCAATTGTTATAGGTCAATTTGGGCATCATTCCCAATGACCTGGTTGACTGGGCATCATCTCCAGGACCAATGACTAAGATTCTATCATTCCCTTTCATTTCAAGTTTCTACATGCCTTAAGGCAAGAACAAGACAAATCAAGCATGACTTTCATCAAGCAAAGGTTTCCAAGGTTTGAAGTTTATTATATAGCATGTGGGAGCTCTCCAACGCTGCCTCTAAGGGGAATAAGTGCATTGCATATGCAGGTAGACCCATGCAAGGTTGCTCTGCAAAGCACTTCACAACATCTATGGGTGCATTGGTCACATTGGGAGTGAAATTCTCATTGTTTCGGAATCTCCACTTGGCTAGTGCCTTCTAGAAGAGTTCACATGTGTCAAGCTTCGAATCCAAGTGCCCATTTGACATCTACATGACTGGGAACATGTATTTCCTATTATTGGAAAGTCATTGATTGCAAAACAACCTTCAGTTCATCTATAAATTGAGCACAAATCTGAGTGCTTGGTAAGGAAGAATTTGAGTAGAGAAACGCTGGAGGATTTTCAATTGAGAGCTAGATTTATGTAATGGCTGCTGGAGAGATTTATACTATGATGGGGTTGAGGATCATTGCTGGAAGGGTCACTTCAAATCAATAATTTGGTTGTAACCTCTCATTCCATCATCAATAAATAATACAACTTACTTTTCCCTATATGCATCTATATTGGCTTTGATTTTCCATATTGCAAGATCTTAGTTGATGTATATTGTTTATTCTTTACTGATTTAGCTAACTAAATTTAATATACATCTGTTTTATTTCTATCTTCTATTTTTTTAGTGTTCTTTCTTGCAGGAATCATTTTGCCTACAAACCCCGTGAATTTGAAGCTACAACGAAAGCTACAGAAGGAGCCATTTAGAAGTGCTTGGATTACAAGTAAGCCTCTAATCCTTTTTGTGTGTCTGTTCTGAGTTAGGAAAGGTAGTCGTATAGTCGTTAATCTATTGTTCTAGACTGTCATCTATATAGGGAAGCATGTTTTATCTACAATTCACAATTCTGGCCCAAAACTCTATTTATGATTACTCGAAACCTGTCAAAGGTGACAAAACCTAATCATTAAGTTAATCCAGAAAGGACTTGGGTTGTTGTTGAAAAGAGTGAATATTTTAGATACTTTTAGATTTTTGATAATTTATATATTCAACTTATTTGAAAATTGTTACATTAGTAGTCACACTAATTTCTTGAGACAAAATTTCTACTTGAGTTTCATTTGGTTTGTTGATAAGAAACATATGGGATGATCATTAAGTTTGAGTTGGTTTTTCCCTTCCAAATTTATTACCCTTGTGCGTGATTGATAAGTCAACTGAATATTACGATTTTAAATAGAGACTTACAAATTGTAGATCCTACACTCGTGATGATTGACATATGAACAAGTATTCTAAGTTTAACAATTGCTTATTGATTCCATATCAAACATTGTACTCTTCATATTTATTTTTCAAGGATGTGGTTGCCTTAAATTCTAATATTTCAAGTTAATTGGTTGATTCATAATGACAACAATTTGATTGGTTCTTACTTGCATACACAGTTTCTTCCTTGATTGATATACTTGGTTTGCAAACAACATTTGTTTCTGTAATTCATCAATTTGATGCTATTTGAAGGCATATTTGAGTTACCATTTTTATTTTTATTTTACATTTAGATTAGATTGATTACGGTCTTTTTCTTGCACATAGAATTGAGTGGAAATATAATTTAGTGAATAAACTTGTATAGATGTTTTATTCTAAGTGGAGAGTCTTGTTTGGAATTAGCAAAGATTATGTAGTTCACAAAACAATCGTTACATTCACTTGGTTGATGCTCATGTTTTCTAGATTGATTAGTGATTAATATTTGTTCTTTGATTAGTTAGGGTTTTATTTTTCAATTTCCAATAATCAAGGTTTGTTCACAATTGTTGGTAGATTTCAAGATTGGTGTTTATAGTTTTATTTATAAATATTGTTTTTGAGTGTAGGATTAGAATAGGGATTTACTAGTGCAGGAATCTGAAGTTGTGAGCACTTAAAGTTTTTTTTTTGCGGGTTTGTAGTGTCTTTCTCTATCATTTCCAATGTTGTGTCTTGAATTCCACAAACCCCTGATTGAAATTATAACTTGATCCATTAATATACCATATACTAGACCCAAAAAAGATATTTGATCAGATCAAAAAATTCGTTAGCAAAAAAAAAAAAAAAAGCAACAAAGAGGAAGTAGTTCCTTACCGTATCAAAGGCATTGGCCATGTCAATCTTAAGAATGAAGCCTTTCTCTTATTGAGAGAGGCTTGAGTGAATTTCTTCGCGAAATAAGAGGAAATTGTCCACTATTTATCTTTTCTTAATGGAGCCACCTTGGTTTTCATAAATGAAATGGGCGAGAAGGACCTTGAGTTATTTTGGGAGGATTTGGCCAAGAGTTTGTAAGAAGAATTGCATAATCAGATAGGTCATAGTTGGTTGAAGGAGGAGAGTCTAGTTGTTTTGGGAATTTATGTGTTGGCTCCCCATGATTTGCAAGATTGGCAAGAACAAACTCTTTAGGGAACCACATCAGACCACTTTGGATTCCATGGACCTAGCCTTCCTGGACTTAGAGAGGGCTCTCTCTATAGGGCTCTCTCTATATCAATGTTTATAAATGATATATATTTATGCTTCTACTTTTATTTTAGGCTAGTTATAAAGTTCCGAGGAATTTTTTGTTTTGATTGATTGGTTAATTGATAGGTCAATGGTGTGATTAATTGAGGGATTGTTTCAGCTGAATGGATAGACCATAAGAGACATTAATCCACTAGGCTATGGAGTCATAAAAGGATTTAATTTTTCATCAACTCTACAAGGGTTTTCATAGGGCAAGCTAACTATATCAAGTGGATCTCTTATATTAGACGGAATATGAAAGGACATTAAGTTGTGAAAACAGTAAAACTAAAGGGAAATTAAGAATCCTTTAACTCTACTTCAACAAGAAAATAATTTTAGGTAATTGTTTGATAGAAACCAAAGTACAGGGCGTACCATAGACTTCTTTGGCCAGAATTTAATAATCAAACCTTTAAGACAACAATCGAGCAATCCTAGGATTACTTTCAAACAAAGAAAACATTTAAGATAACAATGAGTGCAACTAAATATTAAGATATACCTATCTTCTTTAATCAAACACTCTAAAGAGCTTCAAAGTAATAGTTCAAGACAAACCAAAGGACAGGGCATACCATACACTTCTTTGGTTGGAATCTACTAAGTAAAATTCAAAGAAAGGCCCTAGAAACAATATTCCAAGCTACACCAAAGGACAGGGCATACCATAGACTTCCTTGGCTTGACTCTATTAAATCATTTCCAAGACAACAAGTTAGGTGGAACCAAAGAGAAATTAAGAATTCTCCAATCAGACCTTGTAGAAGAAAACATTGAGATAAAGGATGTAGACAGAAATATGATGCCAAGATAGCATATCCTAATCTAAATTTCTGTTCTTTTATTAGAGAAATAATGGACAGAATGGAAAAAAAAAGGAAAACATTGACAAAAAGGAAAACTTCACCATTAACACAACTCAAGAATCCTGTGAACATGCTTGTATTACTGATGTTCAAAATAGTTATATTACTCTAGTACAATAGATCTCTGCAACTTAGAGCTTCCTCAAATCTAGCCTAGCGGTCATCAACTAATCAAGTAGCCAACCAGTCCACCAACTAACCAACCAACACTAAAAATGAATGATACATGTAGTATTTATTAGCAAAATGAGGAGGTGATCCTAAGCCAGGGTTTCAGATGTGTATTTATTACAGATTTAATGATTTTTTGACCTTGTATACCATGCAAGGCCTAAGGCAAAATATCTTAGACTGAATCACTGTAATAATGAATCCTAACTTAACTGTTGAGCTAAATTTTGGAAATATTTGAATTTTAAGGCTTTTCAATAACTTTTACAATAATTGTTGAGTAGCTGAGAAATATCTCTAATTGTTTCAATAATTGTTGATGTCATTATTGGAATAAAACATGTTTTAGGTGTCCATATGTGTCCCTAAAGAAGTAAATGCTTTTGGTTGATTCATTCGAATCTACCTCTGTGCTAATCTTTGATTTAATTTATCCCTTAAGCTCTATTTAGGCTATTTTAATCTTGGATTTGTCTTCACTGTCTACTTTGTTGTCTTTTCTTTTAATTCTGCCTTTATCTCTGATTTGTGACTAACCTTTTTAATTTGTATTTTAATCCTTGATTCGATCTTTAACCCTCTAATCTTCACTGCCACGGTCTTTTGACTATTTTGTCTTCCTTCACCTTTATCTCTGTCTGTATTTACTGCACAGTGGAGCATCTTCTGCTGTCAAAGCGCTTAATTAACCACCAATGGTCATGATCCATTGGTGATTATGCTTGATCTTATGCCTCCAGTCCTTTTAATGAAACAAGTTCTCTGGATCGTCACCCAGAACTCTTATTCAAACCATTTTGGACCCTAGGAATGCAATTCTCTCATTTTTTCCATGATACCTACACAATAAAACAACCAATTAGTTTTTAAAACCTACATTCATGGCTTCTCTACATTTATTTGGGGTTTTGGGGTGT
The DNA here is from genome assembly GCA_034641835.2 of Pinus albicaulis. Taxonomy (NCBI): domain Eukaryota; kingdom Viridiplantae; phylum Streptophyta; class Pinopsida; order Pinales; family Pinaceae; genus Pinus; species Pinus albicaulis. The sequence continues at coordinate 577,586,755 of CM076571.1, read as the reverse complement.
TAGGAGTTCTTTCAGAGGTTTCATGGAGGCTGCAAGGCTTCATCGCAAAGCCACAAGGCTTTGGAGCATTTGAATCGGATGGTAGTATCGATATTTGGAGGGAGGAAGAAGAGTGGTTTTCGTGAGTGAGGGAGGTGGTTTTTGCATGGGATGGAGGCAGTAAACAGTTACAGTGGAGAACGTGCGATTTCACTTAGCGGGTGATCTGTGGTGGATGGGACATGGGCGAATACCGCCCATTTCGAAACAAACCCCATGTGAATAGATGTGAGATATCGAACCAGGACCATCGGATCTTGGGGGATATAGATCGACGGTGGTCGAGATGAAAAGAGCGGCGGGTAGGTTAGGAAAGGTGGGGCCGGAGGGTTAATAAAACAAGCAGAAGCACTTTTTATAAGGAGAAGGGGTAGGGTTATATGGGGTTTTTAACAAAGCGCAGGGTCCAAAATATATAAGGGGTTGGGTTTTAAAAAACATAAAGGGTCGGGTTAAATTTTATTTAAAACAAAGTTTTAATATAAAACAACAGGTCTTGAATGATATATTTTTTTATTAAAAACAATGTAAAAAGGAGTTTTTACATTGTTTTGATGAAATGAGGGAAAGGGGTGAAGGTGAGGGGGTTAATGGGGGTTTTCAGTGGGGAAAATTATGAAATGAGGCTTTTAGGTAGGAAAGAAGGAAGAAAATGAGAGGATCAAGCCCAGACATGAGTTTTTAAGAGCAGGAGGGTGATTTTGAGAAGGCATACTGAGAGATAGTGAATAAAGATAGATAAAGATTGTTAGCGCTCAAATCTACCTCAGGCTGAAATGAAGTAAACTCAAGGCTACATCAAACCACGCTCAGCCTCGTAGCTAGCCCTACGAGGACAGGAGAGGGCTCTCTCCGTCAATCTCGAGAAAATGAACAATAGAATGCGAGATGACTTACAATAAGAACAGATCTTAGGCTAGTAAAGAGATAGGTATGTTTGGTTTTTGGTTTTTTGGGTTTTCGCTGGAGTAATGGGAAAACAGATTTTGGGTCCGGGGATAAGGTCAGACCTTTGCAGAGTTCGAGTTGGGGTGAGGTAGGTGAATGTCTTGATGCTTTTGATTGGATATATGGACAGATTAGACTGACGGGGAGCTGAAGAGGGCAAAGAAGAAACTTGGATCCTCTCCAAACAGCTGAAAACATATAGAACTAACTGAATTCAAAGGCCAAGCACTGTAAACAATGGATTCAACCTTATTCACTCATTCAAATTAGTTCAGAAGCATAATGAAAGGATGGCATACATTAAACATGAAGAAAATTACAGTAAACAAAGGAGAAACACCATCAAGAATAGAACACCACAAGGATCCCAACAAGTGTCGCAAAACCTCTGATCTTTCCTTAGCCAAAATGTGAAAAATATGTACAATGATATCAAAAGTATCCCAAGAGTCCAACCTGTAGAATGCCTCAGAAATTACAATATATAGATCACTCTAACACCTTTCCCCACCTCTAGGGGTCGAATTCTCTCTTCAGGGATCAGTTTCAACCAATTCTAATCATGGAACTACAATCTAGGCAGCTAACAACTTGCCTCTAAAAGAGTGGAAACTGATCCATTACATGATTTTTTACTCATTTGAGAGTGAATCTTCTAGAAGAGATAAAAATAAGCCAAAGTTACATGCCAAACATGAATTTACATCATAAAAACCCAAAAATTCCATCCACAAGCAAAACTGGTCCATACTAGGCGAAAATCTGAGCTGGCAGCTGAAAATTCAGAAAAATTTTAAGTGGGTCGCTCTTGAGCCGAGTGGGTCGCGCGTTGTCCAGCCTAAATTTGAGGTACTTACCGGCATCCAAATTGAGCTCATGATAGCTCTTTGGAAAGCCCTGGATGTTGACTATCCAACCCAAGTGGAATTTCTGAATTTGGAGCTCATTTGACCCTCAAAAACTTCTTTCTCCCAGAAGTACTTCCTGCTGGTGCAAAAGGTGGCAGCAAGGTGATTTTCATGGTGTTTTTGAGCTCTTTGACCATCCAGATTTTGATGAAATGCTTAGGTAATGTCTGAGGATGCATAATTAACCATGAAAAATCCAAAAATGCAAAAATATCCTCCAGCAAGTGTCCCAAAAAAAAGTGAGCATATGAGGGTGAGACCCACTTAACTGAAAAACCTGTTTTTTGACCCAAAAATTTGAAAATGACAAAATTTTCTCCAAATTTGCCCAAATTCGGAGCGGAGGTCCTCCATCATGTATCCTTCCCAGTCAACGAAGCCTCAGCCAAAATCCGAAGTGGATTAGGCCTTTTCCACCGTCTTAGTGCTCCGCGCAACCTCCTCTTCAGAATCTTCATTCTCGCTTTGCAAACATGCATGCGAGCCCAATAATGGCCTTTCATGTGACGAAGCATGTCTTTGTCTCGATTGGCCTTTGCCAAAAATTTCTCCAGATGAATGTTCACATGTGTGAGTACAGTATCTCGGTCAGCTGGTGTCATGTCACCGGGTCTCTTTCGATTCCACTGTCGGTCCTCACGGATTTGACGCAGCTCATAAAATGTGAGCTCATCCTCAAGCTGTTTGTTGCACTGCTCCAAATAGTTAATCACCCACTGAGCCTTCTGCAATTTATCTTTCAGCTTGTCATTCTCGGCCCTTTGCTCCTGGATGACTTCCCTCAGTTTCGAGCTAGGAGAGCTCGCATCAACATCAATGACTGTGAAATCTGTATCCCGACCTCCTGATGGGCCCTCATCATGCATGGGCCTCTTGCCCCTGTCCTGTACCTGTACTGAAAAAGAAGGCGAGACCCCTTCCACATCATGTGGAGATAATACTCGATGTGTCGCTGCAAATAAGGCCCTATGGCCTCGCTGATATGTCTGAACCAAAGGAGTGCTGATATGCTCAACCTCAAGCATGTCTGGCTGGTGTGAAGGCTCTCCTGCATCATGAACTGTCTCGGGAAGCGGCTGTGGCACTCTGAAAAAGTCTTTAGAAATGAAATCCTCCCAAGTGATGCCCTGCTCTGCCAACTGATGTGACACTATGATCTTGATCAAAGCGAAATGGTATATACTCCTGTACTGCTGCACTGGGCTCGTCTTCTTCTGCACAAACATCACCATCCTCTCTATGTTGCGGTATATGAAATACAGAATATTCATCATACGTACCCTTGTGAAGTGCATCAACAAAAGAATATGGTACACGAAAAGACGAGCATACCTGCCCTCACAACTAAAATACTGAATGATGAGCTTCATCAGCGGTGCATACTCATCTCTCAAGAATCTGAATGGAAAAACTCTGCTCAAGTAACCCATATATCCAGTTTTAATGTATGGCTCATAGTGGAATTTATCTAAATGCTGACGCTTGTTCCATTCCTCGCCCATGTTTGGTATGCCAGTGGCTTGAGCAATAGTCAAGGGTGACAAAATGAAATCAACCCCGGCAAGATTTACCCGGCCATCCCGTAAATGTAGAACAAATAGACGGGCCAATTCACGATGAGGCCGGGTTTGAGCAATCATCTCACAAAATCTGAAACATGACAAATATCGAAAACAATCCATTGCTAATGGACATGCCTGCAACCGAGCCAAAGAAGTAGGCTCCTCTCTGCGATGATTACCACTTCTGTTATCTCTATGAGACCCCCGTGGCACATTACCTTCAGTCACAGAATCACTGCCTGACCCTAGCTCATACTCTGACTCTGTCTCTGACATGGCTCTGAACAAACTTTTGACACTATGTATACTATTATGAAAGCAGTGAAAACAAAGTTATGATGTGTGTTTCAACACCCAAAAAATATCCCCACCGTCAAAACACCATGAGGAAACAAACACTGATAATATCTCTGTTTTAATTACAAGTGAAACTTGACCAAAGGAAGCAGGCAGCCTTCAGAATATTGAGCAAATCTTGTCAAAGGGATCACGGCATCATATGAATGTGTTTGTCTATGAGCAATAACAACAGAGTTATAAGTGTCAATGGGCAGTGAAACAGAGTTATGAGAATGTTTTTATCATTGGGCAGTGAGACACAATATAACCATAGTCACCATGGAACAAAAGTCTTGAACATGGTAAAGTAATAGCAATGGTCACAATGGTATAATGGGTATGAGAATAATAAGGTTTTGATAATATATACAAGGCTGGATATATCACTGATATAAGATAGGAGACAAACTCATGCAACCATCCATATTCATTTTAAAACCCTGAAGAACGATATTGCCATGACTGTAGGGTTTAAATCCTCCATTTCAAGTGTTTGAAATCATCAATGATGCCACCAACGCATTTAAAAACATTAAGCAATTGCTAAAAACATGTTTGAAGGCCGTTGGGGGCGATCCCAAACAAGACTGGGCGCTCAAAACGATTTTTCGGACCTCTGTTGACGAGTGGGTCGCTCACCTCTGAGTGGGTCGCTCAGCCCAGGTGGGTCGCTCTTGTTGTAACTTCACACTGCGGAAATAACCCAAGTGGGTCGCTCTGCCTAGCTGGGTCGCTCGCGCCCAGGTGGGTCGCTCGAGCTCCAAGACCCTGTCAACGCTGTTTCAAAACTGTGAAATCGGCCCTCCAACTCCAAATCTCGACTTGAGTGCTGTAGATTGGTGCAAATGAAATTGGTTTGGATTTTATATATGATGCAAATATCTTCCACAATCAGATTTGATTCAAATCTAATTGATAACCCATATTACAATGTTTTTGTAATTTCACATTTGGATTTTTAAATACAATTTTCTTTTGGCTTTTCTGAGCTCGATTTTGATGATTTTGCTGTCTTCTTGCAGGGATATGGCTATTTAGCTAAGGAAAAGACCAGAGGTCTGCTTTGACATTTTCTTCTTGGTGAAATAAGCACAATTTATTACAAAAATAATAATGAACAATTTCTAGTTCCAAAACAGAGTTTTGGACTAGAAATGTTTTTTTTTTTAAATGTTGATGATAATAAAACAAAAAATCAAAATATGCGGAACCTTCCTCACCTTGCAGGCTTTATGACTGGTATACAAATGACTCAAAAACCCTAGACACTAGGACCAAAGACACTTATTGACATTTTAATGACCAAAAATGAAATGACAATGATTTTGAGTGATTTTTGAGGAAATTTTTAAAATAGCACTGCAGGTGTAAACATGAGGAAACATAAGACAACAGACCCCTTCGTCAGTCCATGGCATGCTCCTAGCGAAATGCAACGAAGTGGAACAAGCGAGACACCTACGAATGAATATGCAAAAGACGAAATGATCGCTGAAGGAGGGCTGTAAGGGCCGACTCTAACATTGGCTCCAATGGGGATGGTGGCTCCATGGAGATGCCAAGAACGTCAGATCTCTGGGGGAGTCAGACAGTGCCTTTCATCCATTGGGCGATGGAATCATTATTTCAACTGATAAAACAAACTTTGGACAATTTTATTGACTGCAGATTTGACTAAAGACGGACTGCAATTTGACCAAAACTGACATGACCCAAACTGACCTAACTTTAAAACTAGAAGACTGATAAAACTAACTTGACAATTCCAAACCAACCAACCTCTATCTCCAGAATTATAGCCTTCGCTCCGGGCCCCAGACTGAAAATGAGAGATCAATGCACACTTGCAACGAAACAAAGTAAAATGATATATACAATGACAATGATATCAGCAGCAAGTACTCAGAAATAATAGCGCTTCAGCAACCGACCATTGATCGGTCCTCCAGGACAATCATCTCCATTCATTTCTTTGAGAAGAAATGCATTTTGACCCCGATACGCTGCAATCTTAAAAGGACCTTTCCACAGATTTTCAAATTTGCCGTGCTTTCCCTTATCTTCATTCCGAGCATCCCATTTTAAAACTACTTCATCCAACTGAAACTTATCCGCTTTCGCCTTTCTGTCGTAGATCTTCTTTATGCGCTCCTGCAACTTGAAAGTATTTTGAAATACCTCCTCTCGTGTTTGCTGTAAATGAATCATCTGATTAATTCTCCGCTGCATTGGATCTTCCTCACTCCCAGCCTCCTGAAGCAATTTGACCACCGGGACAGCAAGTGAAGTAGGAAAAACCGTATCGTTCCATACACCAACTCAAAAGGAGACATGCCAATAGACTTTTTCTGACTTACCCTATCAGCCCACAATGCATTCACTAACTTCTTGTGCCAGGCCTTTTTGTTGATTTCCAACAATTTCTTAATGATATTCACCAAGGATTTATTTGAAGATTCCGCCAAGCCATTTCCTTGCGGATGGTAGGCGGTCGAATGCCCCAAGGTAATATTGTACTTAAAGCAAAATTCAACCATCCTCTTAGACTTGAAGGCTGCTGCATTATCTGTGATTATTTTACTAGAACACCCAAAACGTGACAGAATATTGTTTTCAAGAAAAGAAATAATTACCGCATCTGTGGCCTCTCGAGTGGGAATCGCCTCAATCCACTTCGTGAAGTAGTCTGTAGCTGTCAAGATCCATCTATGCTGTCCGGAGGATGCTGGGTGGATTTCCCCGATAAAATCCAATCCCCACTGCTGGAATGGTGCACTAACTTCAATTGGTTTTAGAGGCAAAGGCTGTAGTTTCTGCTTCCCTTCGAAAATTTGACACTCATGACAATTTTTAACAGCCTTGAACACATCAGAAAACAAAGAAGGCCAATAATACCCTGCCCTTAGAATCTTATTCGCCGTGGTCTTCCAAAACAAATGACCTCCACAGTCACCTTTGTGAAAATCCTCCAAAACTTTTTGAGCTTCCTCCTCTACTAAACAATTCAACAACATACCTCCAGGGTCTTTCCAATATAATGCAGAGTTCAGAATGCAGAATTTAGCAGCTCTTAACTTCAATGTTCTACTCTTATTCCTAGGCATCCCGGGTGGTGTAGACAAATTCTGAAGCACGTATAAAATGTCAGCATACCAAGGGGAAGAAACAAAAATATCAGATACCTGAACTGACGTACTTTCCTCATCTTCATCAGACATGGCAGCAATCAAATTTATGTCTAGAGCATGCAGATGAGTTTCAGCCATGAGCTTGGTGAGTCCTTGTCCTTTGATTAGCTTGGTTGGTTTAATCTCCACATCGTATTCTAACAACGCAGCGATCCACTTACCCCTTCTTCCCTCTGGATCTGCCTGTACCAAAACATCTTTAACTGCTGCGTTAGGAACATATGCTGTAATGTGAGAATGCAATATGTACACACGGAAATCATTCAAGGCCTTAACAAGCGCAAGTGCTTGTTTCTCAATGATATTTTACTTCAACGCTCCATTTCTTATGATCCGACTGAAGAAAGCAATGGGCTTCTCAACACCATCCCTTTTTTGCATTAAAACAGCTGCCAATGTGTGCTCAGAAGCAAAAGAAAATAAAATGAAGTCCTGCGTGTAATCTGGGCTGATTAAAATAGGGGCTGAGGAAAGAGCTATCTTTACCAAATTGAATGACTTTACCACCTCTTCTGTCCACCTTACCTGACTGTCCTTTTTCAGCATGTTCGTGATTTCTCTAAGGTGTTCTGCAAGATTTGGAATGAAACGACGCAGAAAATTCATCTTACCATTAAATGACTGTATTTCTTTCTTGTTCCGGGGCTGTTCAATCTGCTGTATGGCTTCAACACGTGCAGGATCAACTCGAATGCCATCTTTCGATATGATGTGACCAAGGAGCTTTCCTTCATCCATGGCGAAAAGGCTCTTTTTCGGATTCAGTGAAATGCCATATTTTCTGCACTTCTGGAAAACAATTTTCAAATGATATAAATGTTCCTCATCAGAATTGGAAAACACAGTTAGATCATCAAGGTAAACAACCAAAAACACATCTTTCTCGTTGGCAAAAGCCATGTCCATTGCACGCTGAAAGGTAGCGCCTGCATTCTTTAAACCAAACGGCATCTTTGCATAATGAAATGTTCCCCAAGGAGTGGTAAACGCAGTCTTGTCACGATCATCTTCCTGCACTAAAATCTGATTATAACCTGAGTATCCATCGAGTAGTGACATCCTTGATGCTCCAACTACTCGCTGCAATATGTGGTCCATTTTTGGCAACGGATAATAGTCTTTTAATGATACCTTATTCAGATTTCTGAAGTCAATACATAAACGGATCTCACCTGTCTTCTTTCTCACGGGCACCAAGTTTGATATCCAATCTGAAAATCGAATAGGCACAATGATTCCTGACTTATACAACCTATTTACCTCTTTTTCGATTGATGGTAGTAGCTTTGGATTGATCCTCCTCAAATTTTGACGAAAAGGCTTCTGATTTGGTTTGATGGGGATAGTATGCTGAATGATATTGGTATCATACGTTTTTAGATCTGAATAATCCCACGCAAACGCATCAGAAAATGAAGACAATAATTTCACATATTCTGCCTTTACCTTTGGTGACAATGACTTTGATAATTTTACCATCTTGGGATTCTCAGCCGTCCCAATATTTACCTCTTCGACACCCTTTTCTGTTGGCCTCAATGTCGGTTTGTGGGCTACATCATCTTGATCAAACAACTCTTCCAAAGGAATCAATCCCTTAGGAATGATGTTATCTTTGAGTTGCAGCACTTCCATTTGATTTATTTGTATGTCATCACTGCCATCATCAAATTCTATATCTATGGAGGTATCTTTAAACTTACCCTTATTCTGCAGAAATTCACTAATCTCCTCATCATCCTCAAAGACTTGCCAACATCGCTGATTGTCTGGAACGGTGGGCCGGTGTTTCACGTGTATCTCGAACTTGTTGCTGGAATTCATTGGAATCTTAAGATTGCTTGCTGCCTTAGCAAGTCCATCAGCAACACCATTTTGTATGCGGGGCACACATGTTAAAGTATAATCAGAAAATAACTTCAGAATATCCAAAACTGCATTTCGGTAAGCCCTCATGCGAGGATGCTTAGCCCGAAACTCACCTTTAACTTGCTTTATCACTAATTCTGAATCACCATATACCGCAATCCTTTTCGCATTCAGCTTCTTGAGAATCTTAAGGCCAGCAATAAGAGCCTCGTATTCCGCTTCATTATTAGAACAATCGAATGCAAGCTTGTAAGAACACACTCTCACATTGCTCGGAACTCTATCAGGAGCGGAAAATGGACTACGAATCCACACACCAATCCCAGCACCATCGCTGCCCACTGCACCATCAAAATCCATGGTCCAAAGACCATCTTCATCGTCCTCTAAATGTTGAAACTGTACCGGCTCTGATTTTCCTGTTTGCTGCCCATTGTCTTCAGCTGATTGCTCCATAACAGCTTGTTTTTCACTTCTTTCTTTTTGCAAAACCTCTCTAAAATTCTCATTAATTTTTGGTATGTCTTCTGCCTGAACTAATTGACTTTCTATATCATTAAAACTATCAGCAAGCAACACAAACGACTCTAAATCAGTATGTACATATTTCACAAGATGATTGATTGGCTTCTCTTTGCTAGTTATCATGTATTTCATCTTCTGCTCTCGATATAACTTTCTCATTTGACCGAAGACTGGAATTGTAGCATAAGAGAAATCTAACTGAAGTGTACCTTTCAATTTTGCACCCCAAGATCTTGCAAGGAGCATCCCGAACCGTGGAGGAATGTCGGCAACCACCACATCCATCAAAACATTCTTTGCTGGGATCTGATCTAAGCTTACCACCAAATCTTTGATGAGTCCTATACACTTTACCTGGCTGGAATCAAATGAATACAAATCATGATACTCTCTTGTAATGTCTAATCCCAACTTTTCCATGATCGCCTTTGGCATCAAATTGTGCGAAGCCCCCGAATCGAGCATAGCATTGTGCAATATATATTCATGCAACCTCAAACTGATGTAAAAAGGAGGAACATTACTGTCAGGAGACTCACCATTTAATGCAGGCCCAAAAATCAATTCTGGCTGATCATCCTCAACATTTACTGTGTCAATCATTGGATCAAAGTTCAGAATTTTGGAGACTTGACTACGGTAGCTGCTGTTCTTCATAATTTCCGTCAAAGGAATAGATATTTTCAGTTTGGAAATTTCATTTTCCAAACTAAATGCCGAAACTTTCTCAACCTCTTTAACTGGAACTTCCTTCTTTTCAGCCTTGTCTTTCACTATGTTTAACTGATTTACCTTCTCTGCTGATGATACTTTACTAACTGCGGGATCAATTGTTTCTTTTCCTCTCTTCTGTGGTATCGGTGAATCTGTCTTCGGTGTTGAAGCTTCTTTTCTTTTCTGAATGGGATTTATGGGCACATCTCGATTTCTCAATGAATATTGTTTCTGCTGGGCAGTCAATGCATTCATATATCCTCTTTGGTATTCATCTGACTCTTCCTCTAAATCTGCATCATTTGTTAGGATGAAATCCTCATCTTTCTGAACAACCGAACTTTCTCCGTATTCTTCATCCTCAGTGATATAGATAGGCAAATCATCAGGAGTGAAAAAATGATTTTGCTCACCTGATACATCATCATCATCATCGGAATCATGACTCACAAAATTCTGCAAAAGAGGTGTCTTAATCTTCTGTTGGGCTGCTGGCTCTTGAGCTCTTTGTTCACGCTGCTTAATTCTGAATTGTGGCTGCTGCTGGCCACGGAAATTTGGATTTCGAAACTGTGTTTCTGACTTGTCGAGATTCACCTTTTTAAGCAATTTTTCCACCTCACGAATCAAGTGCTGTTCTGATATAGATGTGGAAGGCTCTTCCTTTATTGTCACTCTTTTCTCCGCTTTCAGCCGTGCTCTTTTATCAGTCAGATTTGCCTCAACACTAACAGCGACCTTCTGCATATCTTCTAAAGTAGGTGGATCTCTATCACGAAGGGAATAATCCATCTCCGGATCAAAGCCATCCGGGAATTTAAGGAGAGCAGACTTTTTAGACGGTCTCAAATCGTCTGGAATAGCATTATACACTGTATTGAATCTAATGATATAATCCTGAACAGACTCACCAGGATTACGTTTGATATTTGTATATTCTAAAGTAATCTGCAGCGGATCCTTTTTCATCTCCCATCGATCTAAAAACTGCGTCTGGAGTTCTGCCAATGTAGTGATGCTTCTTTGCGGCAAGGCTCTAAACCATTTTCTTACCTCTCCTCCAAAAGTTTGCACAAAAAGCCTCATACTGACATTCTCTTCATCAATTTCAAAATGATCAAAGAAATCTGCCATATTGTCTACATGCTGTTGTGCAGGAACACTCTGTGGAGTGCCATCAAATACCGGGATCTTGCTCTGATAGTCTGCAGGCATATCATTCAACTGTTGTGGTAACACAAGAGGTGCAAAACGAGCAGCCATAGCTCTTGGTGGATTGATGACAATCTGCTGCCGAGGAGACACAGGAGGACTGGGAGCAGTAGGTCTGTAAGATGTATTCAGTGGAGATGGAGGGGAGATTACTATAGATTGCTGATCAGAAAACTCAGGCTGAACCGGAATGGTAGGGATAAAGGGAGGCTCATTAGGGATCCGTGAACTAGATGCAATTTCAGATGGTTCAAGGATTTGTGAAGCAGATTCAGTGAATTCAAGAGTGTTGGTATCCACAATGGAATTTTGCAACTGTCTATCCAGGTAATGTGAAACAAATCTATATTGCAAATCTTCAGTAAACAATGGATCTGGAACTAATCTTGACAATTCAGTTTCAGAAAAATTTACAAACAAAGATGTTTCAAACCGTGCATCAAAAGGGATTTCATCAACATATATGATTTTCACAGGACAGGATGCAGATCGGGTAAGCAATCTGGAACTCCCAAAACTCACTTGACTTTCTCTCTCGGAACTTTCTTGACTTCCTTGTCTTCTAAGGGTCCTCGGAATCAAATTTGGATTTTCAAATATTGTTGGTGGATCAGGGTCAGGATTCGCCCTAGTATTCCTTCTTGAAGCCAGTGTATTAATCTTCTCGGGATAAATTTCAAGGAACACAATCAACTATTTTCAGCCTTTCGACTTCTAGACTCAATCATCCAAAGGGTCTAGAACGAATAAGTATACTGGGGTGATTTACAAATTGAGTACTGCACACACAAGCTTACCGGAGATCGACTGAAGCAGCGTTTATCTACTACCGCTGATGTATAACAAGAGCGTTTCGAAAGCTACCTGGCGTGACTTCAGACTCCGTCTAAGACTCATGGAACAAACACATCAACAAGCAAACCATTGAGATTTTTCCCTAGTATGGTCGCCACTATGTTAGCGCTCAAATCTACCTCAGGCTGAAATGAAGTAAACTCAAGGCTACATCAAACCACGCTCAGCCTCGTAGCTAGCCCTACGAGGACAGGAGAGGGCTCTCTCCGTCAATCTCAAGAAAATGAACAATAGAATGCGAGATGACTTACAATAAGAACAGATTTTAGGCTAGTAAAGAGATAGGTATGTTTGGTTTTTGGTTTTTTGGGTTTTCGCTGGAGTAATGGGAAAACAGATTTTGGGTCCGGGGATAAGGTCAGACCTTTGCAGAGTTCGAGTTGGGGCGAGGTAGGTGAATGTCTTGATGCTTTTGATTGGATATATGGACAGATTAGACTGACGAGGAGCTGAAGAGGGCAAAGAAGAAACTTGGATCCTCTCCAAACAGCTGAAAACATATAGAACTAACTGAATTCAAAGGCCAAGCACTGTAAACAATGGATTCAACCTTATTCACTCATTCAGTTTAGTTCAGAAGCATATGAAAGGATGGCATACATTAAACATGAAGAAACTTACAGTAAACAAAGAAGAAACACCATCAAGAACAGAACACCACAAGGATCCCAACAAGTGCCGCAAAACCCCCGATCTTTCCTTAGCCAAAATATGAAAAGTATGTACAATAGTATCAAAAGTATCCCAAGAGTCCAACCTCTCCAACCTCTGAAAATGATTGAGAAATTACAATATATAGATCACTCTAACACCTTTCCCCACCTCTAGGGGTCGAATTCCCTCTTCAGGGATCAGTTTCAACCAATTCTATTCATGGAACTACAATCTAGGCAGCTAACAACTTGCCTCTAAAAGAGTGGAAACTGATCCATTACATGATTTTTACCCCTTTTGTGAGTGAATCTTCTAGAAGAGATAAAAATAAGCCAAAGTTACATGCCAAACATGAATTTACATCATAAAAACCCAAAAATTCCACCCTCAAGCAAAACTGGTCCATACTAGGCGAAAAACTGAGCTGGCAGCTAAAAATTCAGGAAAAATTTAAGTGGGTCGCTCTTGAGCCGAGTGGGTCGCGCATTTTCCAGCCTGAATTTGAGGTACTTTCCGGCATCCAAATTGAGCTCATGATAACTCGTTGGAAAGCTCTGGATGTTGACTATCCAACCCAAGTGGAATTTCTGAATTTGGAGCTCATTTGACCCTCAAAAACTTATTTCTCCCAGAAGTACTCCCTGCTGGTGCAAAAGGTGGCAGCAAGGTGATTTTCATGGTGTTTTTGAGCTCTTTGACCACCCAGATTTTGATGAAATGCTTAGTTGAATTCTGAGGATGCATAACTAACCATGAAAAATCCAAAAATGCAAAAATTTCCTCCAACAAGTGTCCCAAAAAAAAGTGAGTGCATGGGTGCGCGACCCGCTTAACTGAAAAACCTGTTTTTTGACCCAAAAATTTGAAAATGACAAAAATTTTCTCCAAATTTGCCCAAATTTGGAGTGAAGCCCCTCCATCATGTATCTTGCTCAGTCAACGAAGCCTCGGCCAAAATCCGGAGTGGATCAGGCCTCTTCCGCCATTTTAGTGCTTTGCGCAACCTCCTCTTCATGATCTTCATTCTCGCTTTGCAGACATGCATGCGAGCCCAATAATGGCCTTTCATGTGACGAAGCATGTCTTTGTCTCGATTGGCCTTTGCCAAAAATTTCTCCAGATGGATGTTCACATGTGTGAGTACAGTATCTCTGTCAGTCGGTGTCATGTCACCGGGCCTCTTTCGATTCCACTGTCTGTCCTCACGGATTCGACGCAACTCATAATATGTTAGCTCATCCTCAAGCTGTTTGTTGCACTGCTCCAAATAGTTAATCACCCACTGAGCCTTCTGCAATTGATCTTTCAGCTCATCATTCTCGGCCCTTTGCTCCTGGATGACTTCCCTCAGTTTCGAGCTAGGAGAGCTCGCATCAACATCAATGACTGTGAAATCTGTATCCCGGCCTCCTGATGGGCCCTCATCATGCATGGGCCTCTTGCCCCTGTCCTGTACCTGTACTGAAAAAGAAGGTGAGACCCCTTCCACATCATGTGGAGATAATACTCGTCGTGTCGCTACAAATAAGGCCCTGTGGCCTCGCTGATATGTCTGAACCAAAGGAGTGCTGATATGCTCAACCTCAAGCATGTCCGGCTGGTGTGAAGGCTCTCCTGCATCATGAACTGTCTCGGGAAGCGACTGTGGCACTCTGAAAAAGTCTCTAGAAATGAAATCCTCCCAAGTGATGCCCTGCTCTGCCAACTGATGTGACACTATGATCTTGATCAAAGCGAAATGGTATATACTCCTGTACTGCTGCACTGGGCTCGTCTTCTTCTCCACAAACATCACCATCCTCTCTATGTTGCGGTATATGAAATACGGAATATTCATCATACGTACCCTTGTGAAGTGCATCAACAAACGAATATGGTACGCGAAAAGACGAGCATACCTGCCCTCACAACTAAAATACTGAATGATGAGCTTCATCAACGGTGCATACTCATCTCTCAAGAATCTGAATGGAAAAACTCTGCTCAAGTAACCCATATATCCAGTTTTAATGTATGGCTCATAGTGGAATTTCTCTAAATGCTGACGCTTGTTCCATTCCTCACCCATGTTTGGTATGACAGTGGCTTGAGCAATAGTCAAGGGTGAAAAAATGAAATCAACCCCGGCAAGATTTACCCGGCCATCCCGTAAATGTAGAACAAACAGACGGGCCAATTCACGATGAGGCCGGGTTTGAGCAATCATCTCACAAAATCTGAAACATGACAAATATCGAAAACAATCCATTGCTAATGGACATGCCTGCAACCGAGCCAAAGAAGTAGGCTCCTCTCTGCGATGATTACCACTTCTGTTATCTCTATGAGACCCCCGTGGCACATTACCTTCAGTCACAGAATCACTGCCTGACCCTAGCTCATACTCTGACTCTGTCTCTGACATGGCTCTGAACAAAATTTTGACACTATGTATATTGTTATGAAAGCAGTGAAAACAAAGTTATGATGTGTGTTTCAACACCCAACAAATATCCCCACCGTCAAAACACCATGAGGAAACAAACACTGATAATATCTCTGTTTTAATTACAAGTGAAACTTGACCAAAGGAAGCAGGCAGCCTTCAGAATATTGAGCAAATCTTGTCAAAGGGATCACGGCATCATATGAATGTGTTTGTCTATGAGTAATAACAACAGAGTTATAAGTGTCAATGGGCAGTGAAACAGAGTTATGAGAATGTTTTTATCATTGGGCAGTGAGACACAATATAACCATAATCACCATGGAACAAAAGTCTTGAACATGGTAAAGTAATAACAATGACCACAATGGTATAATGGGTATGAGAATAATGGGGTTTTGAAAATATATGCAAGGGTGGATATATCACTGATATAAAATAGGAGAAAAACTCATGCAACCATCCATATTCATTTAAAAACCCTGAAGAACAATACTGCCATGACTGTAGGGTTTAAATCTTCCATTCAAATGTTTGAAATCATGAATGATGCCCCCAACAAATTAAAAACCATTGAGCAATTGTTAAAAACCTGTTTGAAGGCCGTTGGAGGCAATCCAAAATGAAACTGGGCGCTCAAAACGATTTTCCGGACTTCTGTTGGCGAGTGGGTCGCTCTCCTCCAAGTGGGTCGCTCTGCCCAGGTGGGTCGCTCACGTTGTAATTTTGCACTGCGAAAATAACCCAAGTGGGTCGCTCTGCCCAGGTGGGTCGCTCGCGCCCAAGTGGGTCGCTCGAGCTCCAAATCCCTGTCAACGATGTTTCAAAACTTGAATTCGGCCCTCCAACTCCAAATCTCGATTTGTATGCTGTAGATTGGTGGAAATGAAACTTGTTTGGCTTTATATATATGATGCAAATATCTTTCACAATCAGATTTGATTCAAATCTAATTGATAACCCATATTACAATGTTTTTGTATTTTCACATTTGGCTTCTTAAATACAATCTCTTTTTGGCTTTTCTGAGCTCAGATTTGATGATTTTGTTGTCTTCTTGCAGGGGTATGGCTATTTAGCTAAGGAAAAGACCAGAGGTCTTCTTTGAAATTTCTTCTTGGTGGAATAAGCACAATTTAATACAAAAATAATAATGAACAATTTCTAGTTCCAAAACAGAGTTTTGGACTAGAAATGTTTTTAAAATGCTGATGATAATAAAACAAAAAATTAAAATATGCGGAACCTTCCTCATCCTGCAGGCTTTATGACTGGTATACAAATGACTCAAAAACCCTAGACACTAGGACCAAAGACACTTATTGACATTTAAATGACCATAGATGAAATGACAATGATTTTGAGTGATTTTTGAGGAAAATTTTAAAATAGCACTGCAGGTGTAAACATGAGGAAACATAAGACAACAGACCCCTTCGTCAGTCCATGGCATGCTCCTAGCGAAATGCAACGAAGTGGAACAAGCGAGACACCTAAGAATGAATGTGCAAAAGACGAAATGATCACTGACGGAGGGCTGTAAGGGCCGACTCTAACAAAGATAATGAAGGTAGTGAGATTTCTGAAGATAGTTGATGGTCAAGAAATGTTATCTTTAGCAATCTGTAGAAAATCCATAGTCACCTAGTGAAACTGTAGAATATAGGAGGATAATGGTGGCTCCTGCCGGGGAGGGCAGCTCCTTCAGGAGGTGTCAAGAACCTCAGAGTTCAAATCTTTGGATTTTGTAGATCAGTGCCTTGATTTGAACTTTGGCTGATTTTTCATTCTTCAATTGTTGATATGGTGTTGTTCTTTGAAGCTGTAACTTTTAAAATCTGAAAAACATGCTTTGCTTCAACTCAACTCTACCTACCCATCATACTATTCCTATCATTTTTTCTTCATTTTGGTGCATTTAGATCGGCAAACCCTTGACATAATATTTCTTTTTGAAAGAAAAAACTATCTACTTCTACCCTTATATCATCCAAAGGCTCAGATTAGACTTATGAGCTCTTTTATTCTCTACCTAATCTACTTATCTATCAAGTTTAAACAGTTTGACAGATTTTCATTCTCTAATCTATTAACAGGAAATTGAAAACATGACCAAATCAAGATTAAGCAGTTTGATTTGTCATGAGTTGTGGCATTTTGGACAAGCTGCACACATAGTTTATTTTTGCAAAAGGTAAAACTAAACATGAGGGCTATAATTTGGATTTTTTCATTCATACCTCTCCTTTCTCTTTGGTTCAGATCTACACTTTGGAACCAATATAATTTCCTATCAATCTACTGATAAGCCAATTTTAAACAGTTTGGAAAATATTCATTTACTAACTTATCAGCCAAAATTTAAAACTTGTTCAATCATGATTAGGCTGTATGACTTAACAAGACTTCCTCTTCAAAAGTAGTGGCATTTGGACTTGCACGCTTTTAGAAACATTCTTTTTTGGTATGGGGCTTTACCTTTTCTTTTTATCTGCCCTCTTTTCTTCTTTTCTTTGTTTTTTATGTTTATTTTTCTGATCTTTTATTCAAACAGTGTTATATACAATGAATAAAGCTTTAAACTGAGATTTTCAACTGAAGTAATGCTTGATTATCCTCCCATTGACAGGAACTCCAAAAAATTTTGCTCCATCCATTTCTTGTTTATCAAAGTAGTCATTTATTTTGTCCACATGTTGTTGCGATGTAGTAGAACTACTTGCATCATATAAGGGAATCTTGGACTGGTAGTCCTGTAGTAGAACAACTAAAGGCAATTGTAGAACTAGTGGAGCATACCATGTTGCCATGATCTGTGGTTGGGGAAACAAGGGAGGGTTAACAAGTGGAGGATTGACAAAAGGAGGTACAGGGTTAAATGGAGGAGGGTGAACAGTGGGGGATGTGGTTAGTACAACAAAATTCTGTTGTAAGGTAGATGGATCTAAAACTATCTGGGTTATCCAACTTTGAGATCTAGTCCTAGACAAGCTTTGTTCTAGGGGTGGGTCAGAGGGGATATTCTGCAAGTATTTAAGGTTTTCAGGTAGGGAACTTGCTTTGTGGATAGGTCTGCCAACAGTTGGATATTTATATCTAGGAGACTTCCTAAGGATGCTTTCAGGATTTTCAACTATCGCAGGAGTATTTGGGTCAGGATGGGATCTGGTACAAATTCTTCTAAGAGCCAGAACTCAGACCCAAAGTTTAGAGAGGCTGTAAGTATTATAACAGTTTTGAAAAACAACCAATTTTGAAAGAAATACTTAATCCACAAATTATTATTGACTGGGTTCCGTTGAGGTTTAATGATGTCAAGGTTCCTCAATAATTTCCCGGTGGAGTCTATAGTAAACCAATGGAGTCAGTAGGCCTACTGAAACCCAGTGGAGTCACCAGGTGAAGGATTTTTTTTAGTTGTTTTAAGGCTGGTTATCGTTCACAATCAGCAACCAGATACCATTCTTGGCTAACACTTGATTCATCTAAGTTTGAAGGGGGTTTTCTGAGTTCTTGAGGAAATAATTAAGTTGTACTTAGTTCCCCAGTATGGTCGCCACTATGTTGTCTCCCCGTGATTTGAAATATTGGCAACAACAAACTCTGTAGGGAACCACATCAAACCACTTTGGAGTCCATGGACCTAGCCTTCCGGGACTCGGAGAGGTCTCTCTCTATATAAGTGTTTATAAATGATATGTCTTTATTCTTCTTCTTTGATTTTAGGCTAGTTATGAGGTTTTGAGGACTTGTTTGTTTTGATTGATTGGTTAATTCATAGATCAATGGTGTGATTAATTGAGGGAGTGTTTCAACTGAATAGATAAACCATAAGAGACATTAATACATTGGGCTATGGAGTCATAAAAGGATTTAATTGTTCATCAACTCTGCAAGGGTTTTCATAGGGCAAGCTAAATATATCAAGTGGATATCTTAAGTTAGATGGAATGTGAGATGACAGTAAGTTGTGAAAACAGTAAAACTAAATGGAAATTAAGAATCCTTTAAATCTACTTCAACAAGAAAAGCCTTTTAGGTAACTGTTTGAGAGAAACCAAAGGACAGGGCGTACCATAGACTTCTTTGGCCAGAATTTAATAAGAAATCCTTTAAGACTACAATCCAAAAATCCTAGGATTACTTTTAGACAAAGAAAACATTTAAGATAACAATGAGTTCAACTAAAGAGCAAGATAGACCTATCTTCCTTAATCAAACACTCTAAAGACCTTCAAAGCAACAGTTCAAGACAAACCAAAGGACAGGGCGTACCATACAATTCTTTGGCTGGAATCTACTAAAAAAAATTCAAAGAAAGGCCCTAAAAAAAATATTTCAAGCTACACCAAAGGACGGGGCATACCATAAAATTCTTTGGCTTGAATATGTTAAATCATTTCCAAGACAACAAGCTAGGTGGAACCAGAGAGAAATTAATAATTCTCCAATCAGACCTTGCATAAGAAAACATTGAGATAAAGAATGCAGACAGAAATAGGGTGCCAAGATAGCATATCTTAATCTAAAATTTATGTTCTTTTATCAGAGAAATAATGGACAGAATGGAAAACAGAAGGAAAACATTGACAAAGAAGGAAAACTTCACCATTAACATAGCTCAAAAATCTTGTGAACGTGCTTGTATTACTGATGTTCAAAACAGTTACATTACTGCAGTACAATAGATCTCTGCAACTCAGAGCTTCCTCAAATATAGCCTAGTAGTCATCAATTAATCAAGTAGCCAACCAGTTCACCAATTAACCAACCAACACTAAAAATGAATGATACATGCAGTATTTATCTGCAAAATGAGGAGGTTGTCCTAAGCTAGGGTTTTAGATGTGTATTTATTACAGATTTAATGATTTTTTAACCTTTGATACCATGCAAGGCCCAAGGCAAACTATCTTAGACTAACTCACTGTAATAATGACTCATAACTTAACTGTTGAGATAACTTTTGGAAATATTTGACTTTTAAGGCTTTTCAATAACTTTTACAATAACTACTGAGTAGCTGAGAAATATCTTTGACTCTTACAATAACTGTTGATGTCTTTATTGGAATAAAACATGCTTTAGGTGTCCAGATTTGTCCCTGAAGAAGTAAATGCTTTTGGTTGAGTCATTCGAATCTGCCTCTGTGCTAATCTTTTCTTTAATTTATCCTTTAAGCTCTGTTTAGGCTATTTTAATCTTGGATTTGTCTTCACTGTCTGCTTTACTATCTTTTCTTTTAATTTTTCCTTTATCTCTAATTTTTTACTAACCTTTTTAATTTTTATTTTAATCCTTGATTCGATCTATAACCCTCTAATCTTCACTGCCACAATCTTTTGACTATTTTGTCTTCCTTCACCTTTATCTCTGTCTGTATTTACTGCGCAGTGGAGCTGTTATGTCCCTATATTACTAGTATAGTCCCTTATTGTTATTAGTGTAACGCCCTTATTGTTATTATTATACCCTTGTAACCCCCATTTTGTTATCATTGTGCCCTTAAATTATTATTGTTAGGTCGGCTAGGATTACAATGTGGCCCACTAGGATTACATTATGGCCACATGGACTCCTATATATAGAAAGGAGGTTTTCTAAATTGTATCATCCAAGAATTGTTCATTTATGTAATTTATTTGAGGTTTCCCCCTCGAAGTGGCTTATTTCTAAGGCGTTGATATCTCTTTTCTTCTATTTTTGGAGCCGGTTACACAACATTTGGTATCAGAGGTTTGGATTCTAGGGTTTCGCTACTCCAAATAGTTCATCGTGGAATTTTCGCTATAAAGTTTTTTCTACGAAGTTTCAGAAGCTAAAATTCTTAGGGTATGAAGCCAAAATCGTGAGGAACATCGTCAAAAAAGGTTAGAGCTTGGTTCACAATATTTTTGGAGATATGATCTGTGGAAGCTAGGTATTTTTTCAGGCTCCTAAACAGGTCATCGTGGAATTTGCGCTAAAAATTTTTGCTATGATGTTTCAAAAGATGAAATGTTTAGGGTGCGAAGCCTAAATCCTGAGGAAAATCTTCAAAAAATTTCAGATCTTGGTTCGCAATATTTTCGGAGATATGATCTGTGGAAGGTAGTACTTTTTCAGGCTCCTGAATTTCATCTCAAAGAGGTGATTGTGGGAAAATATTCATAACTCTCTCTCTCTCTGAGCATCGGATTGGAGTGTCGTAAAAATTGGTCGCAATTACATGGAATGTAGTTGTTTGGCTATCAATTTCAGAGCCAAAGGATGAAACAGTGACACGTGGCAAGTCGTATAAGTTCGATCTACTGAACCAATCCATAATTAGGTCATTGTGGGAGATTGGACACAACTTTGTCTTGGAGAATCCAAATTAGGTCAGACCTGTGGCATTCGAAAGATAATTCAAAGGGCTACGTTGGTACCAAAATTCAAATATTTAAGTGTTGCAATCACATATATAATCCAATTTAAATATTGAGCTCCTCAAAAGCAAGAAAAAGGTGTGTATTTTTTTTTCCCGAATTGCAAGAATCAATTTATTCCAAGGGCATATTGTAGAATAGATATCAGTATTGGGTTCTAAAATATGCCCCATAAAAATAATTCAACACCCATTAAGCCTTAAAAAGGCTCTACTATGACTCATGAAGATGAAGAATTGCAACATGATCTATCAAAATTACAAGAGCAAGTGTAACAAATTTCACTCTCGCAAAGAGCAACAAAAAATGAAATGGAAGTTTTGAAGAAAGGCGTGGAAGCGAAGATGGATGGTTTGAAGAAAGGCATGGAAGCTAAGATGGATGGCATGGAAGCTGGCATGGAATCTAAGATGGATGGCATGGAAGCTGGCACGGAAGCTAAGATGGATGACATGAAAGACAACATGGAAAACATGAAGAATGATCTAAAAACAGACATTGAAGGTTTGACAAAGTTGATACAAGAAATGTTTCCTAATGGTGAAAAGATAGTAGAAGAACCTCATGATGAGAACAAAATAAATTTTAATTTTGATTTCATAAACTCTAATGTTGGCGGGAAGAACCAACATATTCCAAAAATGGATATGAGGAAGTTTGATGGAAAGGATCCTATAACATGGATACTACAGATGGAGTAACATTTTGATCTCCATAACGTGCAAAACACACAAAAGGTATGCATTTCAACTTTACATTTAGAACAAAATACATTTGTATGGTATCAATGGCTTTGCTCCCATAAAAAAATTGTCACTTGGTCAATTTTTACGGAGGAAATGATAGCACATTATGAGGATACAAATAGCAACACCTTCTTTAGCCAATTGATAAATCTCAAACAAAAGGGTTTAGTGGGGCAGCACATTGAGGACTTCCAAAAATTGAATATAAGGGTAACTGATATTCCAGAGGAACACAGGATTGATCTCTTCATAGGCACTTTAAAGGATAACATCCAACATGAAGTTCACGTTTTGGAACCGAATTCATTGGAGAAGGCATTCATGTTGGCAAGAAAAGTTGAATGTAAAATAATGGCAACAAGGAAGCCTACCACTCAATTCTATAAAAGGGAAGTGTTGCTACGCATATATTTCCACAACCTACAAGGTTGACACCACAACAATTGGAAGAAAAAAGAGCAAAAGGGCTTTGCTACAGTTGTGATAGCAAATACACTAAAGGTCATAAGTGTGCTGAGAAGAAATTATTTTACATATATTGTGAAGAAGAAGAAGAAAATGAACAAGAAGAGGATATACACCAGGAACCGGCGCTAGAAGAGGAAGAAATGAATCCGACCATATCGCGTAATGCACTAGCAGGAATTGCCACTCCTCAAACTCTCAAGATAGAAGGAAATATCAAGAAGAAAAAGGTAATAGTGTTGATTGATTCAGGTAGCACCCATAATTTTATTCATTGTAAGGTAGCCAAGGAATTAAATTGTTTCCTATACCCAGCACCATAATGTCAAGTGATGGTTGCAAATGGAGGAGCTATAAATTTCTCTGGAAAATTCCATAATATCAAGCTAACCATGGGGGAATATGTATTGACTAGTCCAATGCTTTTCATTCCTATGGGAGGAGTTGATGTTGTACTAGGAGTACAATGGTTACAATCTTTGGGGATGGTAGCTTTTAATTTTCAAGAACTTTTCTTGAAATTTTTTTAAGAAGGAAAGGAAGTCGAATTACGGGGTATTGCGGGGAAGCTGGGAAAGATAATAAGCTCTAATGTCGTGACAAAGCTTCTAAAGAAAAAAAAACAAGGCGTAATTGCACAATTATGCTCACTAGAAGTTCCAACATCAAAATCATCTATTTCTGCAGATCTCCAACAAGTCTTGGACAATCATTCCAAGGTGTTTGAAACTCCCAAAGGACTCCCACCTGTTCGTGATCATGATCATGCTATTCATTTGATTCCAGGAAGTGTTCCTCCAAACATCAGGCCTTATAGATATCCTTACTTCCAAAAGAGCGAAATTGAACGTATGATTGCAGAAATGTTAGAGGCGGGTATATTCAACCTAGTCAAAGTTCTTTCTCTGCTCCTGTAGTATTGGTACACAAGAAGGATGGATCATGGCGAATGTGTCCAGATTATAGGGAGCTCAATAAGCTCACCATTAAAGACAAATTTCCCATTCATGTGATTGATGAATTATTGGATGAATTACATGGAGCAATTTATTTTACCAAGTTGGATCTTCGTTCGGGATATCATCAAATTAGAATGAAGACTGAAGATATTCCAAAAACAACATTTCAAACTCATGAGGGTCATTATGAATTTTTGGTCATGCCTTTTAGCCTTACCAATGCACCTTCTACATTTCAAGGGTTGATGAATTCCATTTTCAAACCCTTCCTTAGAAAATTTGTGCTAGTATTTTTTGATGATATACTAATCTATAGCATGTCTTGGAAGGATCATGTTGAACATGTTGACAGGGTGCTCAAACTATTGCAGGAGAAACAATTATATGAAAAAACATCCAAATTTTTCTTTGGAGTACAAGAGGTGGAATATCTGGGTCATATTGTATCTCACGAGGGTGTTAAAGTAGACCCTAACAAAATTAAAGCCACTAAGAAATGGAAAGTCCCCACAACCATAAAGCAGTTGCGAGGATTTCTCGGGTTAACAGGGTATTATCGCAAGTTTGTTAAGAATTATGAGAGAATAGCAGCACCTCTAATATCATTATTGAAGAAATATGCATTTTCATGGACTCCTGAAGCAACTAAGGCCTTTGAACATCTTAAAGAGGCAATGTGCCTAGCACCGATCTTAGCTACGCCAGACTTCATAAAAACCTTTATTGTGGAATGTGATGCCTCAAAAAATGGAATTGGTGCTGTTTTAATGCAGGAAGGAAGACCCATTTCTTTTGAAAGTCGTCCAATCAAAGGAAAGTATTTACAAAAACCTATTTATGAGAAGGAAATGTTAGCAATACTTCATGCTCTAAAGAAATGGAGAACTTACCTAATGGGAAGACACTTCAAGGTAAAAACTGATCATGATAGTCTTAAACACTTTTTGGAACAAAGAATATCTTCAGAAGAGCAACAAAAATGGGTCACAAAGATGTTGGGTTATGACTTTCAAATAATCTACAAAAAAGGAAAGCTTAATGTTGTTGCAGATGCACTCTCAAGAAATAATGAAGAGGTGGAACCATTGATTTTTTCCATTTCTATTATCCAACCAGATTGGATAACCGAAGCAAGATATGAATGGAAGAAGGACAAAGATGTATGGACACTCATTCAAAAGTTGCAGCAAGATACTAGTACATCTGATACATTTAGTTGGAAAAATGATTCCTTATGGTACAAAGATCGCTTATATCTTTGTAAGAATTCCCAACTAAAACAAAAGATTCTTCTGGAATTGCACACTTCTCCTTTAGGAGGACACTCGGGATTTTTAAAACTTACCACAGGGTGAAGAAAGAATTTTTTTGGGATGGCCTTAAATCTGATATTCGAAAGTTTGTGGCGGAATGTTTGGTTTGCCAGCAGAATAAAGTGGAAACAATTAAGACCCCAGGACTTCTACAACCTTTATCCATCCCAAGTCAACGTTGGGAGGAGATTTCAATGGATTTTATCACAGGTTTACCTAAGTCCGAAGGAAAGAGTGTCATCATGGTGGTAGTTGATAGACTTACCAAGTATGCACACTTTTGTGCATTATCTCATCCATTTAAAGCAAGTACAGTTGATACTACATTCATGGATAGAATTCAAAAGCTACATGGAAGCCCAAGGGTTATTGTGAGCGACAGAGATCCCATTTTTACTGGAAATTTTTGGACGGAGTTATTTTCTTGTTTGGGTACTCAATTAGCTCATAGCTCATCTTATCATCCTCAATCTGATGGTCAAACTGAGATAGTAAATAAATGTTTGGAAGGATATCTTCGTTGTTTCGTATCTGATAAACAAACACAATGGGTCAAGTGGTTACCTCTTGCTGAATGGTGGTATAACACTTCCTTCCATACTGCAGCAAAAATGACCCCATTTATGGCACTTTATGGATATCATCCACCATCCATCACATCATCTTTAAGGAAAAATTTGAAGGTTCAAGCAGTGGAAGATCACATCGAGCATCAGCAAGAAGTTCTCCAACTCTTAAAGGATAACCTGAATTTGGCACAAAATCGAATGAAACAACGGGCAGATCAACATCGCAGTGAGAGAAGTTTTGATGTAGGAGATTGGGTATTTTTACGGCTACAACCATACAAACAAATGTCCCTCAAGCAAGCTAAGAAGGATAATAAATTATTGCCAAAGTACTATAGTCCTTACAAGGTGTTGCAAAAGATTGGTACTATGGCATACAAATTGGAGCTTCCTGCTTCTTCACGAGTGCATCCAATTTTCCATGTTTCATGCTTAAAGAAGGTTATAGGTGAAAATATTCCAGTTCAAACAATATTGCTAGAACTCGATGAGGAAGGAGAAATCATATTGGAACCTGAACCAGTCATAGAAACAAGAACTCGATAGCTATGGAATCGATCAATTTCAGAGTATCTCATCAAGTGGAAGAACTTACCCACTGAAGATTCTACATGGGAGGATGAGAATTTTATACAAAAGCACCCAGAGCTACTCAAGCGTTGAGGACAACACTTTTTTTGAAGGAGAGGGGCATGTTATGTCCCTATATTACTAGCATAGTCCCTTATTATTGTTAGTGTAACCCCCTTATTGTTATTATTGTACCCTTGTAACCCCCATTTTGTTATTATTGTGCCCTTAAATTATTATTGTTAGGTCGGCTAGGATTACATTGTGGCCCTTTAGGATTACATTATGGCCACATGGACTCCTATATATAGAAAGGAGGTTTTGTAAACTGTATCATCCAAGAATTGTTCATTTATGTAATGTATTGGAGGTTGCCCCCTCGAAGTGGCTTATTTCTAAGGCATTGATATCTCTTTTCTTCTATTTTTGGAGCTGGTTACACAACAGGAGCATATTCTACTGTCGGAGTGCTTAAGTAACCACCAATGGTCATGATCCATTGGTGATTGTGCTCGACCTTACGCCTCCAGTCCTTTTAATGAAACAAGTTCTCTGGATCGTCGTCCAGAACTCTTATTCAAACCATTTTGGACCCTAGGAATGCAATTTTCTCATTTCTGCCATGAAACCTGCACGATAAAACAACCAATTAGTTTTTAAAACCTGCGTTCATGGCTTCTTTGCGTTTATTCATGGTTTTTGGGTGTTAGGAGCACTTTCAGAGGTTTCATGGAGGCTGTGAGGCTTCAACGCAAAGCCACAGGGTTTTGGAGTGTTTGAATCGGATGGCAGTATCAGGATTTGGCATGAGGAAGAAGAGTGGTTTTCATGAGCGAGGAAGGTGGTTTTCACATGGGATGGAGGTGGTAAACGGTTTCAGCGGAGAACATGTGATTCCACTTAGCAGGTGATGTGTGGTGGATGGGACATGGGCGAATACCGCCCATTTCTCAACGTTTGGGGTTGTTTAACCCTCGTGTGAATAGATGTGCGATATCAAACTAGTGCCATTAGATCTTGGGGTTTATAGAACGACGGTGGTAGGGGTGAAAAGAGTGGTGGGCAGGTTAGGAAAGGTGGGGCCTAGGGGTTAATAAAACAAGCAGAAGCACTTTTTATAAGGAGAAGGGGCAGGGTTATATGGGGTTTTTAACAAAGCACGGGGTCCAAGATATATAAGGGGTTGGGTTTTAAAAAACATAAAGGGTTGGGTTTAATTTTATTTAAAGCAAAGTTTTAATATAAAACAACAAGTCCCGAATGATATATTTTTTGATTAAAAACAATGTAAAAACATTTTTTTTATATTGTTTTGATGAAATTAGGGAAAGGGGTGAAGGTGAAGGGGTTAATGGGGGTTTTCAGTGGGGAAAATTAGGAAATGAGGCTTTTAGGTAGGAAAGAAGGATGAAAATGAGAGGATCAAGCCTAGACATGAGTTTTTAAGAGCAAGAGGGTGATTTTGAGAAGGCATACTGAGAAATAGTGAACTAGGATAGATAAAGATAATGAAGGAAGTGAGATTTCTGAATATAGCTCGTGGTTAAGAAATGTTATCTTCAGCAGTCTGTAGAAAATCCATAGTCACCTAGTGAAACTGTAGAATACAGGAGCATAACATTATGCAAGAAAGGTTGAATTGGTATTACCTATGACTTTGAATTTTTGTTGTGCCCACATTAGAGAAATTTTGAGGTCTAAAATGGGCATCTTATGAAAAATGTACAACCAAAATAAACTTTATAAAAACCAATAGGATTCAAGATGATGATGTCAACCATAGGGGACGATTCACCATTTTTGGAGTAAAAAAATAATAAAATAATAAAACTACTTTTTAAACTCGCATTTTCAACTTATCTCCCTAAGGTTTTACTCAAATTTCAAGTGGGATTACTTGTTGAATAAAAAATTCAATTCCTCGAGTCCAAGGAGTACCCATGTTGCATACTTGCGATGTACCCTACTACATGGAAAATGATAAATACATGAAAAAGTGTGATTTCAATCATGTTTTTCATTTATTTCTCATTCTACGTGTAGAACGGTCCATAGAAAGTATGCAAAATGGGTACTCCTTGGATGAGGAATCAATTTATGCATCCAACGAGCATTGTCGCTCGAAATTTGAGTAAACCCACAGGGAGATAAGTTGAACATACGAGTTGAAAAAATAATTTTCTCTTTTTTCCCTCTAGAATTTGATGATGTAATCTAATCTTATTTTATTATTTACACTATTATATTATAATCTCCTTAAGAGGCCCATTTTAAACCTCAAAATTCCACTAATGATGGATCATTTTGGGGAGATATTATTGGATGAGTTCCCAATGAGATCATTAGAAGTAGATGTCGAATAATTTTGGTCCTGAAAGTTTGTCAAGGTGAAAATTCCATATTGTTCGTTGTGTTTCTTCTTCATGCACATGCTTTGTTCAAGTAGTATTGTATTAATTTGTTACCTTTAATGGAATCAGACTCAAAATTTCGTCAAAATTAGTTGGATTGAGACATGTTGTTAGAAGTCCATTAAAATGAAGCTATGATTCACGTCTGATCACTTCTCACCCCTCGATAAGAACATTCCCTTCACTATAGATTGAATCAACATTGTTTTTATTTCTTTAGGCCTTCATTTGATTGTGAAAGAAGTTAATTTTCTTATCTCATGCTTGGATCAATAAGTTTCTAGATTTGGTTCTCGAGTCCACTTCTTATTTTCTATTAATTTGATATGTATTCTATTACAACTCCTTCTCTTTTTCTTATAGCTCTGATATCTCCTCCTAATTTTCTATTTTTTTTTGCATTTCTACCAGCTCCCTTTGGAGGTTTCTCTTTTCTCAAGTTGGCTCTCTATAACTCATTTTTTCCCAACTCTTGAGAGAGGATTTAAGAAACTTTACTTTTGAATCCCAAGAAAACCTTAGAGAGCTATTTATTCATGTGTGCCAAGCCTATTAAATCTATTTATTTTCTTATTTATTTGTGGACTGGAGGGGGTTGTAATGGAAGGGAAGATGATCAATATTTGTTCTCTAGTCCAAATTTAAGTTGATGGGCTTGTGATCAGATACTATTGTAGAGAGTATCTTGGAAGATACAATATTAGATCCTACAATGAGATCCATATGGACAATGAATCGATCCAATCTTTCTTTAATTTTTCTAGGCCCTATTTTTCTATTGCTCAAAATTGTCGTTCTTTGGTTTGATATCCATAAAGTTGTGATCAACCATAATAGCTTCTAACTTGTCTTTTCTTGGGTCAAGGAGGGAGAGGCCACCTTTTTTTTCTTCAGCACTCATAACAAGTTTGAAATCACCACCTAGTATAACGAAATAGCCACAATCTAAGTCTATCTTAGTAGTGAGAGAGTTCCAACAAAGTTCTTTGTCCCTATAGTCCACAGGGATGTAAATGTTGTAGATTGTGAAAGTATGTCTTTATCCAATGTTTATCTCATTAGATATTTTGGATACCCATAATTGTGTGGTTCCACATTATGCATATTCCTCCTGATCCACCTCTCTCATTGATTGTTGCCTCTTTTAAATTGTTGGCATTGTTTTTTATTGTGGATGCCATTTCTTCCTCGATTGATTATGTCTCCTGGATTAATGAGACTTTGGGATTTTATAATCTTATCATATCTTTTATTAAGTTTATTTTTGAAACGTTCCCAAGTCCTTTTCATTTCCAAGGGACCGGATTCATTATTTATTGTTGAAGGGGAGTCCTTAACTTGCTTTTCCTAGGTTTGAAGTTCTTTCAATGCTTTCCCTTTCGCTAAAAAATAATCCATTAGTTGTTGGATTCCCATTACCATGTCTTTTTGTGTTGCTTCATCTTGAGCCTCTATGTTTGACTTCCTTCTAGTTTTCCTTTGAATTTCTTTTGGTGATACTACAACTTCTTTAGCTTTTTTTATAGTCGGAATTGTAGCAAAGAAGGGTGTTAAGGGTTTCAAGGAAGTAAGGTGGGGATTAGAGAGGAGGGAGATGGGATCATCATGAACTATATCTTGTGATTTTAATGGATCAGATGAAGGGGGCATGGGAAGATGGTTTATTCTTTCAAGATCTATGATATGATGGCTAATGCAAGGTTGGATAGAGGATCGTGGTTCTTCTAAGTCCTCCACCTCTTCAAATTTGGTGGTTTGAAGTCACTTAGATCAAAAGGGACATTGGTTAAAATATGAAAGGTATTAGAGGAGTTGGGCATGGAGGACCTAGATTGAGACATGGAGTTGACATTAAAATAGGATGGGATATAAGGTGCATGGTGGGGAGATGAAAAAGTAAATCTAGGATGAGAAGGCTCAAATTGTTTAGAAGATTTGTCAGGGTTTTTATTTTTGCACCTAATTGTTTCCCATTGCTCATCTCGAGCCCCTTGAGATTCAGATGAGGAATTTTTGGGGCATCCATTAGTGAAATGACCATATTCATGACATGCATTGCATTTGAAGGGAGTTTTTCATAGTTTAGTTGTCGAATATGTGACCTGTTATTGACCTTGATCTTCACTACTTCAAGGAGTCCTTTGGATAGATCAACTTCCATGCAGTTCCTTGCACATGCATGCATGTTCTCGTTTTTTCACTTTATGTATTTTCATATTGCATTCCCTATGATTCTTACTGATTCGTCCCCCAACAGTGGAGAGGGGAATGAGGGAGATGAACGCAGACTGACACAAACATTAAGTATGTCAAGTTTTGGATCAAAGTATGGGGTCCATCTATTTAAGTAGAGGCCCCTTGGATCTATGAAATGATTTTTGGTTTTTTTTTTTTTATAAATTTAGTTAAATTTTTAAAAATATTTAAAAAAGAATAAACTTTTAAAATTTTTGCTGTAATATTTTATCTTGGCCTTTGTATTAGATATTCTTTCATTGGATAGGGAAAGGATAATTATATTATTAAAAATAATTTAAGAAATATACAATCTAATTGGGTTATTAAAAAATTGTCGGGGATCACATTCAGTTTGGGCCACACCAACCCTTAATATGGTTGGCTTTTTTCCCACAATGTTTTGAACGAGTGACCTTCACATCAAAGAGTGTCTTAAAATACACCCCATCAATGTCTATTTTATACTCATGGCAATAAATGATATAGTTAATTAATAAATATTTTGTTTTTTTTTCTTGGAATTTCATGATATAATTTTGGGTGAGATTGCGACTTTTTATTATTTAAAATAAGCTTAGTCTAAGGAACCCACAAATTACCCATAAAATATTGGAAATTTCGGCAAAATTATGACCACCTAAGTTCTTGATAATATGGATTACAATTGTCAAACTTCAAGATTTTGGGTGTCCCATGAGTTTTTGATAGTAAATCTATTTCCACCATCACAAAAATGATTAAACACTCTAGCATTTAAATTTTTTGATTTTTTTATTCGGACAAAAAATATGTCATCAAGACAATTTTTTTTTGTCTCCGTAGACAACGCCTCAAATAGATTTTCAAATTCTTAAAAAAAATTCAAAACACTTGAATTTTATAAATTACGTCATTCAAATTTACTATTGTCAAAAAATTGAGTAACTAAACTACGCTATAATAACCATCTGTTAACTAAACTACGCTATAATCAGAACAAGGGTACAAACTCGCTTTTCACAAGATCGTTTTAGTGCAAGTGGGAGTTGCCGGTCGTTGCATCTAATACAGGGTCCATAGTAACCGTTCGTAAGGTCAACATCAATGTATTCTAGTTTCCAATGCCATGATCGATATTGAACGAAGAGGATTAGTTCTCGATTCTAAATATGATAGCAATCCGTTATCATTTTTTTCCACTCTTAATATCCATGTAGTGGTGTAGAGTGGATGACACGCATCCTTAGACATATGGATAGAATTAATACTAATTTAATAATAGGTGAAAATAGTATTTTATTCGTTTATTTTGTTAAGAATATTTCCACTCAATATCACATGTCATTTAATTTAGCCATTTGAGGGAGATGTGGCAGAGATGTAGTGGATATATGGATGACATCGTCATTTTAGGCACAAGTCATTTAACTTAACTATGTGAGGGAGATTTAGTGGATGTTTGGATGATAGTCATTTTAGATACTCAGTCTAAATGTTTTAGGCTATGCCTTGTTACTGAAGTTAACTGTCTTAGATTATGTTTTATTAGTGGGCTATGCCTTGTCACTGAAGTTACATGTCTTAGGTTATGTTTTGTCACTGAAGTTACAAAGCAAGTGGTCTTTTTCTCAAATTTCTTTGAGAAAAAGATTTTGGATTTTAGTTGATTGAGTTTTATAAATCTTGAGAGATTCGTTCAACATCTAACATTCAAAGAGCAATAACATTTTTATTTGGCTTGCAACTTTTTGCTTCCAATTAAAATGCAACATAAAACATTTTATTATACAATTTTCTCAACTATTTAAAATTAAACATGAAAATAAAGATAACATACAATGTTAGAGTATTCCTACTATTATTAGTATGAGACAATTAGACTCGTCATAGTATTGGGACAATGTAAAACTTGTTGGTTCAACCAATAATGTTCATGCACAACTCCATGTGTGTGAAGGACTATGATGGTAAAGGATTTGATCATGACAAGCAAGTTGTATTTTCTGATCTATTACATTCCTTTGCCATGTTTTTGCAGGGAAAGACTCCAAAAGGGAGTGAGAGATCATGTGGATCTCATAGTTTGTTGGAGGCCAATGGAAATTCTGAACTTGGCCACTCCCTTGATGTGCAAAGGGAGATTACCTTTCATGATGGGTGCTTCCCAAAGGCACCGAACTTATGTAAAACCTTCAGCCATGCTAAGGTGACTCATACAGCAAAAGTGTGGTGGGAATGCCACTTACCACACCTGGACCTAATGAAGACAAGAGGTGCACTGCGCTGGCATCACATGTGGGATTTTGACCCACCTCCTCAAGTGCAGATTTCAGTTTGCATCTATGTAGTCTTGCTTCCATACTTAGATGATATAGTTGTATTTTTTATGGGGTTGTATGGACAGAGGATGGGCAGTGTATATGTACCACATGGTTTGGAACTTCTACCCGTACTTCATGATACATGTTTTAGATGTAGCATTGCTCCAAACAAGTTTATTTCTGTTGAGTTTTTCACTCCTGAAGGGATGGACTATGCACATATTATGTTGGCCTTGGAGGAACAATACATGATGTATTGGCTTGTTGAGCACTTGGCCTATGATGAGGACTTGATCCTTGATGATGCCCTCAATGGAGGAGGAGAAGGACTACAGCTCTTACCGTATCAGTTGCTGTAGAAATTATATACACTAAGCATGCATATGTCCTGGATTCACCTGATCTCACACTATTTAAATTTATGCAAGATACTTAATCATTCCACTTGTTAATATTTTGCTGAAAATTAATTTCACACACATGTAAAGCATAAATAAAAATAATCGCACATAACACAGTTGTTTTTAACCGAGAAAACCTGAAGCTGAAAACCCCAACTATATATTATGTATCATGGAATCATATGAAAATCCTCATACAAAGCTTATCAAGCTCTCAGTACAGTACAATCGTCATACACTAATCAGGACCAATCTTGCAAATCCATGCACCGATCTTTGCCTCCTGCTAGCCTGCCTCCACTGCGCAATCTCTGCTGAAGAATAGCTCTGAATGAATTCGAATTACTCTTGGATTGACTGCGCAATCCTCATTGGCATCTCCACTGTGTGTTTGATGCAATCAATGCATCACTAATAGTCACAACAGATAGTCTATCTTTCCCTTTCACCTATCTCTCCACTGGTCTCCACTGAAACTGCCATGCACTGTAGTTAACTATTGTATTGTTCAGTTGATTAATGAGTTATTATTTATGAATTAATTAACTAATTAATTCACTCCACTCTCACTAGTGTATCAATCAGTTAGACTAGATACAACTAGCTCACCTGAGTCTAACTGAGTTAAACTAAATACAACTCCATAACTACTTCTTCCAACTGTGTCATAACTCTGCCACTTGAGTTCTAACTGAGTCCTCCATGCATTAGCTCCAGTAAACCCTTGGGAATTGCGTAATTCCCTTAGTCCACTGATGTGCCACATCTGTGCACTAAAACAAAGTGCTCCAAGAGAATAAGTTGTTGTTTAGTGTCTGATTATTATTAAGAGCTAATAATAATCGACATGCATCTATTTTTAGATCAGTGATCTATAAATAGACTTCGCCCAATATTCTAAAAATAGAATTTCATCTATTTTTCCAACTTGACCAACCATCCACAAATAGCATCCTGCAACTTCTAAAATATGATCATCATGTCTAAAAATAGACTTGCGCCAAAAATAGCCTGCGGGCCCACTTAGTGAAGGTGACTCTTTTCACTAAGCTCATCATCTTGTTGAATCTCAACACTCCCTCTCAACAAGATAGGGATTATCCTTCACCCCGATCCTGCCTCTATGGGATTCGAATTTGCTCCTGGTGAGCGCCTTCGTCAGAATATCTGCATCCTGATCCTCCGTAGGAATGTACTAAAGCAACATGATTACTAGTGTTTGTAATATACGATATCTACGATATGATGATACCGGATATCAATATATTTAGATCTATCATGAAACACATGATTAATCGAGAGTTTAATGCAACTCTGATTATCACAATGTATCAGTGTAGGATCTAAATGTTAACCGAACAAACCGACCAGGATCCTCCTCATCCAGATAGCCTCACATGCAGCTTGGCTTGCTACCATGTATTCTGCTTCCGCTGAACTGAGTACCACGGATCTTTGTTTCCTTCTGCACCAAGAAACTATTGTAGATCTGATACTAAAAACCCCACCTGATGTGATTTGTCTTTCCGTTGGGCTGCTTGCCCAATCTACATCCATGAAGCCATGCAACTTCACTTCATCCGTCTGTCTGTACCATAAGCCATACTCAGATGTGCCCCTGAGATATATCTCAAGACATGCTTTTTGCCTTCCAAAAAGATCTTGGTAGGCTTAACCATCGCTTGTGAAAGTTGGTTCCTTTTGCATGGCATATATTCGATCTTGTGACTAAATCCATGAGCGAACCCACCAACTCTCGATAAACAGTGGCATCCACTACCTTTGCCAATGTAGCATCCTATTTCTTCCAATTTCTTGGAAGAGGAGAGTCGATAGGCTTGCAGCATTGCATGTAAAACTTCTCCAGTATCTCTCGGGCATACTTTCATTGAGACACAAACAGTTCACCTTCCCGTTGCCATATTTCCAATCCAAGGAAATAATGAAGGAGGCCCAAATGCTTCATCTCAAACTCCTTTGCAAGGTCTGCCTTGCATGAGTGGATCAACTACTCATCACCTGTTAGTATTAAATAATCAACATAAATTAAAATGATTAAAAGCTTACCCTCAACCACAATCTGGTACAGGTTTGCATCCACCTCACTCTTGGTGAAGCCAAGTCAGTGAAATATATTTGTCGATGTTGTACCAAGCAGGGTGCTTGCTTCAGACTATCTGATGCTCTTTTGATCCTACACACATGCGACTCACTACTAAGATCTCAAATCCTTTAGGCTGCTCAATGTACATCTCTTCCTCAATGATCCCATTAAGGAACGTAGTCTTCACATCCATATGATGAATGTGCCAACCCATCTACGTTGAGAGAGAAAGGATGGTTTGTATGGAAGAAAATTGTGCGACAAGTGCAAAGGTTTCTTCATATTCAATCCCCTCTATCTGTGAGAAGCCCCAGGAAAAAAATCTTGCCTTATACTTCTTGACGCTCCCATCAGCAGCTTGCTTTACCTTGTAGATCCATCTTGATCCTACAACTAATTTTCCCACCGGCCTTGGAACAATCTCCCAAGCACTGTTTCTGACAATGGAGTCATACTCCTCCACCATGGCATCTACCCATGTGGGCTCCTGCACTGCTTCTTCAAAATAAGATGGCTATGTCACGATAAACTTTCTCATAAGAGCCATGTATCCATTAAATCAGTCAGGTGACCGTCTCTGTCTGCGTTGTGATGTAGGAACTCCTACATTCTGTGTCGCATAAAGTTTCAGTCTTTCAACTTTTGTGGTATGATTTCTACCTTGTCTGATGTTTGGTTCTGCATGAGTGGACTCCTCCACTCCATGAATCTCCTCCTGTGGCTGATCCACATCTAGAGGCTCATCTTTGGGAACAAGAAGTTCCTCCTCCACATGCAAGTGTAGCTCCCTCTCAAGTGACAACTTCATGGCTTTCACCTCATTGAATTTTATATCCCGTCGATAACAGTCATCCAACTGTTCGGAAAATACACACGATAGTTGTGGGGTGTTTTTGTGTACCCCACAAATATCCCAACTTCTGGAGTCCGCTCCAACTTCTTCCTCGCATCCTTTGTCAGATGAATGTAAACAGCTGAGCCAAAAATCTTCAAATAAGAAATATCAGGCTTCTTACCAGTAAAAGCTTCCTCAGGTGTACTCATGCCAAGTACTCTATGAGGACAATGAGCTTGCACATAAACCGTAGTGTTGCATGCTTCTGCCCATAAGTGCATCGGTAGGCCGTGGTCATGCAACATTGCTTGTGTAACACCCATGATCATTCTGTTCTTTCTCTCCACAACCCCATTCTGCTGTGGGTTATGAGGCGCTATGAGTTCTCTTCGAATTCCTTCTTTGCTACAGAAGTCTTTGAATTCGCTCGAGATGTATTCACCACCATTATCACTCCATAGATCTTCCACTTGCTTCCCCGACTCCTTCTCCACCAATACCTTGAACTCACAGAACTTTGAGAACATTTCACTCTTCTTCAGCATGAAGAAGATCCAACATCTACGAGAATATTCATCAACAAATATAACATGATACGTGTGTTTTGCTGTTGAAGCAATCGAGAAAGGTCCACACACGTCTGTGTGAATTCTCTCTAGGATCACCGAAGCACGGTTCTCCGTCTCATGAAAGGTGGTCTTCACAAACTTACCCATAGTACATCCCTTGCACTGATCTGACTGCGCAAGAGTACCCTTGGGAGGTCCAGTAGAATTCTGCTACAAAATCTTCAAAGCGCCATGGTGAAGATGGCGCAATCTCCTGTGCCATAATTCACCCTCATCCTGGCTCACCACTTCTTCTGCTTTGTGCACCATTGCAGCGCAACCATCTACCTTCAACTTATAGAGATTCTTAATTCAAACCCCTATCTTCTTGGTTTGACCCATTGTTTTATGTCGAAGGAAGGATTTTCCCTCACTGAAAACAACATCATAACTATCTGTCTTCCGGCATTGCGGCCGAGACCAAGTTCTTCTTCAGACTTGGAACATGTATAACATTCTTCAACAAGAATGGATTACCGGACTCCCTCTCAAAGGTAACGGTCCCAATGCCAGTCACACTATACTGACCATTGTCGCCCATCTCTATATGCATCTGGAGGTCTTTCTCCTCCAAGTCACTAAACAACTCTTTGTCTCCCATCATATGGAAAGATGCACCACTATCAAGATACCACACCGATCCCATACATCTTGAAACCAAGCATGCGATCAAGGAGAAATCAAGTTCAAATTGCGAGGCTAAGGCCTCTCTAGCTGCAGATCCAACAACCTTCTTTTTATTCTTCTTCTATGGACAGTTAGTGGCGAAATGTCCATGTTCGTGACAGTGAAAACACTTCACTTTGGACAAATCCTTATTCTTGCCTTTAGCATCGGATTTTGAAGGATGTTTCTTCCCCTTCCCTTTCCTTGATTTGGCAGCCAAAGCACAATTCTCTTCATCTTCATTCTTCGATGAAGATCCATCCCTGGTACCCCGCCTTATCTCCTCCTGCACAAGATCCGACCAAAGTTGCTCCCATCTCGGCAGTTTCTCCCGTCCATTGATAGAGTCTTCGTAGCTATGCCAACTCTTCGGAAGCCCAAGGAGAGCCAAGATCACCAAGTATTTATCATCAACAATAACCCCCACACTTCCCAGTTCATCCTTTCAGTGGACAAACTTCGTGAGGTATTTTGGAATACTGTCACCTTTCTCCATTTTTATTTTTCTGAGCTTGTCTTTAAGCGCCAACTTCGTCTGGTCACTTCTGCTTTGGAACAAGTATGTCAAAGCCTTCCACATTAAGAATGGAGTGGATTTCCCTTGAAGGCTAGACACAATATGGTCCTTCACACCTTCCAACAGAATTCTCCTCGTCTTTGTTGTCTTCTTTTTCCATGCGTCAAGTAATGTAGCATCGCTAGATCCCGGATTAGGAACATCGCTATCGATGAACTCCTTCAGTACATTAGCCTCCAACACTACCTCCATCTTGTCCTTCTAGGCTATGTAATTCGAGCTCCCATCAATGGCATACTCCAATCGCAACCCATTGAAAGCCATTTAAATGTATACTCAACTTCTGCACCAAGAATCTTCTGTAGCAAATTCAAATTGTCCACTAGCACAAACTCACTTTACAATTGCAATCTTCAATAAAAAATGCTATGATACCATGTAGAAATTATATGCACTAAGCATGCATATGTCTTAGATTCACTTGATCTCACACTATTTAACTTTATGCAAAATACTGAATCATTCCACTTGTTAATCTTTTGCGGAAAATTAATTGCACACACATGTAAAGCATAAATAAAAATAATCGCACATAACACAGTTTTTTAATGGGAAAGCCTAAAGCTAAAAACCCCAACTATATATTATGTATCATGGAATCATATGACAATTCTCATAAAAATATTATCAAGCTTTCAGTATTGTACAATCGTCATACAATAATCAGGAACAATCTTGCAAATCCATGCACTGATCTCTGCCTCCTGCTAGTTTGCCTCCACTGCATAATCCCTATTGAAGAATAGCTTTGAATGAATTCGAATTACTCTTGCCTTGACTGTGCAATCCTCATTGGCAACTCCAATGTATATGTAGATGCAATCCATGCATCACTATGGTCACAATAGATAGTCTATCTCACCCTTTCACCTATCTCTGCACTAGGTCTCCACTGAATCTGACATGCAATGTAGTTAACTGTTGTGTTGTTCAATTGATTAATGAGTTATTATTTGTGAATTAATTAACTAATTAATTCACGCCACTCTCACTAGTGTATCATTCAGTTAGATTAGTTACAACTAGCTCAATTAAGTCTAACTGAGTTAAACTAAATACAACTCCATGACTACTTCTTTATTTGTGTCATAACTTTTCCACTTCAATTCTAACTGAGTCCTCCATGCATGAACCACCAGTAAACCCTAGGAATTGCGTAATTCCTGCAGCCCACTAATTTTCCAAATCTGTACACTGAAATTAAGTGCTCCAAGAAAATAATTTGATGCTTATTGTCGGATTATTATTAACAGCTAATAATAATCGACACTTCTATTTTTAGATTGGCGATCTATAAATAGACTTCGCCCAATATTCTAAAAACAGAATTTCATCTATTTTTCCAACTTGACCAACCATCCACAAATAGCATCCTGCAACTTCTGAAATATGATCACCATATCTAAAAATAGACATAGTCTAAAAATAGAC